>WAAE01002992.1:268485-312466 GCA_013400495.1 Nicator chloris
CCCGCCCGCCCCCGGCAGGAGGGGCCGGGCCCGGCGGGGTCACCCGGCAGCGGCGGGGGCACCGGGCGGGCGGCGTGCGAGGGGGCAGGGGCGCCCGCCCGCGGAGAGGGTTCGTGCCCAGGGGTAGAGCGGGCGGCCGCGGCGTTTGTCCGTGCCCGGCCCCCCTGCCGTGAGCTCCTTTGTCCCGTTCGGGGATGATAACGCTGATCTGACCAGCTTCGAGGCGGTGCCTACGGCATCGGCTTCACGAGGCGAGTCCAGAGGAGGGCAGCGAAGCTGGTGAAGGGTTTGGAGCACAAGTCTAATGAGGAGCAGTTGAGAGCACTGGGTGTTTAGCCTGGTGAAAAGGCGGCTCGGGGTGACCTTACCGCTCTACAAGCAACTGAAAGGAGATTGTAGCCAGATAGGGGTCGGTGTCTTCCCCCAGGAAACTAGTGAGGAGAGGAGAGTCTTAAGCTGCACCAGGAGAGGTTTAGGTTAGATATTAGTCACGGAAAGAGTAGTTAGACGTTGGAATGGGCTGCCCCGGGAGGTGGTCATCGTTTCTGGAGGTGTTTAAGGAAAGACTGGATGTACCACTTCTTGCCATGGTCTAGCTGATAAGGTGGTGTTCGGTCAAAGGTTGGATCCAATGGCCCCAGAGGTCTTTTCCAGAGGGGGATTCTGTGATTCAGCTCCATCATGGCATGGAACCACTAAACTAAGCCACTAAACTACTCAAATTGTTCTCAAAACATGAAATGCCTTATGCAATCATAGGACTCAAAACCTCCAGTTTGTCCTCATTGTTCCAAAACTGGGAGAAAACCCCAAAAGTTGCTTTTGCAGAACCTGGCCATGCACTCACTGGCTGCAACAGAGAGTTCAATAACAGCATCCAGTCCTGCTTAGGTGACAATCCCAATCCTTAAAGAGGAACCCAAATTTCTTAGTGGTTCTTTCTTCTCTTGGGCACTTGCATGGCTCTTCACCGTGAATATCTGAAAAATTTCCTTGGCCCTGAAATTCCTCAGGTTGAGCTGATTTATGAATTTCAAAACTTTCAGCAGGAGCCGAGAACCTGCTGAGCTGACATTACTGGGAGGCTGCAAAAACCCCTCTCTCTGCATAATCTGGCGAACCTCAAAGCGTGCTGTGCTGCACCACCTGGCAGTGGGTGCAGAGACAGGGCCAGCCACCCCGGCTGGCAAAGCAGAAACATCTCTGAAACTGGGGAAAGCAAATGGGTATTTTCCTAGGTACAAAAACAGCTGAGGAATACAAACTACATCAGGAATTGTTGAAGAACCGTAAAGATACTTTGGTAGGTATTTAAACTAAGAATCTAAAAAGTATCCCTGATCTGCTCCTGTGAGTAGCAGCCTTCCTGGCCTGGCCAGCAGAGATGCGATGTGTGTTCTAGCCAATCTTGCCACCTAGCCCTACCTTAGCTTCTTCTGTTTCCCAAAGGCAACCTCCTTTCTCCAGCCTCCATATCTGCCTGTCTGTCATTTTCATCATCCAGAAGAGGAACGCTGTAACACACATATGTTGTATTATGAATTTATATATATTTTTACATATTATGTTATGGATTTATTTGAGAGAGGTTGCCCTAAAACCTTAACCCGAGGTCCCTTGCCTAGGCACCACATCCTTGCGAACCCCAGGTGTCTTTCCTCCCTCTTCACTGCTCTCAGGATACGCAGGGTTTGGAGCACAGTGCATGGACCACAGCCATGCTCTAGTATTAATGCAGGCTATAGCTTTGAGCAGCTCCCCTGGCAGAAGAATTTGAGCACATGGAGGGACAGACTCACATCAAAGTTTTGCATTTACAAAATGCATGGATGCTACTGGCTCAGACTACTTGGCTCCAAAAAATCTAACCCAACTTTGGTCCAATTTCTGTAAGTAGTTTTGACATTGCCATTGCCTACACCTCTTCCTGCAGAACTTGCCTTGTTTGCAGACAGCTCTTTCTTTGCTCAAAACTCTCCTTATGCCAGGCAAACACAAAAGAGGCGTTCCCCAGTGAAAAGCTCCTTTGAGCTCTATGTCAAGTCTGAGACGTTCCCAAACCTCCTTAATTCTAGGGCTGCCCCGTCAGATTTATAGGTTAAACCCCAAGTTACACCACTCCTAAGCTATGCCAGCAGTCAAGTGCAGTTAGTTCTCCAGTTCTTTCCAAAAAAATCCCACATGTACACCCCAAGAAATCTTAGCAGCACACGGAAGTGGCTACACTAATTATTTCATGGTCGGGATGCTTTTGAGCAGCTTGGATGTAGATAGTCCTGCAGTGAATGTGTATCCTGAAAGAAATGTTCCACATCAAAGCCTGTAATGTCTGCAAAAAATGCAATCATAAATAAAAACTTCTGCC
The DNA here is from genome assembly GCA_013400495.1 of Nicator chloris. Taxonomy (NCBI): domain Eukaryota; kingdom Metazoa; phylum Chordata; class Aves; order Passeriformes; family Pycnonotidae; genus Nicator; species Nicator chloris. Next base: position 270,851 of record WAAE01002992.1, read on the forward strand.
AAAACAAGAAACTTGACATTAACACTCAGATGGATTGTTTCCATCCTGCATCAGCTGGAGAGCAGGGAGCTGAAACTGTGTTTCTAATAGAAAGCATACTTTAATATTAACATCCATCTGTTATAAAAATAAAGGCAGTGCATTCAGAATTGTTAAAGCATTTTAGATGACTTGAGGTTCCTATGGGAGCTTTGGTTCTTCCCTTCGTGTATAATTTCACAACTGGATTTGACATAAGCGCCCTTTTAGGTTCATTGCCTGGAAGCAGGTTTTTTGCACTGTCTGGTTTTCCTCTTTTTTTTTTTTCTAATGACCAGATTGCTTAGGCTTCTCTGAAAGCACGACTATTAATGTTATCTTAATAGTATTTTAATGTTTATCAGTTCACCAGAGATCTCTTTCACCTTTCAAAAACCAGTCTGACCAGATTTCTCAACTTTTGTACTCTGCAAGTATGCCAATGTGCCGTAACTGTCTATGTTAATGTTTTAAAATGTGTTTATGGTTCCAGTGTTCTAAAAAAATTAAGTATTAAATACTTCACTGCCAGGAATATATCCTACAAGCACTTACTTTAACAATACAAACACTATTCAGAGCCTCACACCATATATACACTTTGCAGTATTGTGCTCTGGAGGAATCTCTTTTGGTGCTAATGGAGAAAAAGCTTTGTTGTCTGGGTTAAAAAAGGTCTCCATTTGGTTTGTTTTGCTTCATTCACTACTTACGAGACATGTCATGTTTGGAGGTCAGAATGGGTCAAAATTTCAAGCTCTATGCAGCATCACTTACATCTCAGAAATTCTTGCCTTAATCCTTTTGAACAAGCTAGTTCTACAGCTTTCAGTAGACAAAGGTCTCATGATGAGAGGAATCTAATAAATTATTTTTTTTAAGAGTCAGTTAAATTCTCTGACTCATAGCCAGTGTGGCACCTCCTCCCTCCTTCCAGCATGAAGGTTTCCACATCTGTGTGGTGAACAGGATCAGTAGAACAACACATACAAAAACTACTTCTCCAAAAAACTCCTGGTCAGTGACCAGCATTGGTTTGTCCTACCTTACAAAGTCAGTGGAAATGACATGTTCTCACTTTTGCCTAGAAGTAGGTGTAATAGGGGTCAGTTTGAGGGAGTATGAGTTTCCAGAAGGTTATCCACACTTAGCTACTTGCTCTTGGCTCTTTCAGAAAAGCACACAGAATAGATTGCATTTGTTACAATTTTACTGCCTTCTTGGACAGCAGTTGATACTCTGAAGGGGCAAACTTCAGCAAAGCCATCATTTCACAGAGTACAAAATATCATGTGCAAAGAAGGCTAAGACTTCAAAAAGGTGTTTACTGCAAATTGCCCTTTTACTCACAGGATATTTCTCTACAAGCCATCAGGCTTAATATTTGTACCTATTTCAACATAGCCTTTTCAAAACATCTTTAGGTTCTAACATATGACTATTTCCAACTGCTGTGGCTGGGATTTTACCAAGTAGTAAACCCAGTGTTCAGGCTGCCACTGCTAGACCTAATCCACCACAGCCATCTGACTCAAATCACGAACCTGGCACAAAACACACCCTGTCAAGTCCTGTTTGTTTCAAGATGCTCTGAACGGTTGATTTTGTGCCATCAGACTTTACACATTTCCCATTTATATGGTTGGTACCACACGATTTCAGTCCATGGAAGAGAGAGGCAGAAGGTACCAAGTGCTGTGGAAAACAAGATCTCAAGTTTGCAGCTGAAAACTGTGCAGCTGAGTGTCAGGGCTAGGCACACAGCACCTAATCCTCTGCAGCAATTCTTGGCTTCTAAAACTAAAGTTGCCTGAGTAACTATTTGGAAGGGGAGGGTAATGTTGTGCCTGGAATTACAGTGCCACAGCCTAAACTGACGTCCAGCTGCAACAACTTGTAAAACTGTTTTTAAAAGCCTTTCTCATATGGGAGCACTGGTGTAACTGGATTTGGACATGTACATTTTTTGTCTTGGGTGATGACAGGATAGGGAATGGTGTGCCTGGTGTTTGACAACAGTTCCCTGGATGAGCAACTGTTTCTTAAGCAACAGCCCTCTGTGCTTTGCCTCTGGCTAATTGACAACAACAGGGATTATGTGGGGAGGAGAGAAGATGTACAATTGCTGGGTGAGAGGAAGAGCAAGGGAGGAGGAAGGGCCCCTTTAGAGGGAACATGTGGTTGAGTCGTGGAGCTTAGCTGACCACAGTCCTGTCCCTTGGTTTCCCCTTTGTTCCCAGCAAGTCAAACTCCATGCTGCATGTCTGCTCTCAATAAGTCCTGCTGGGAGGAGTCTGTCTTATTCACCTCAGGTTCAGAAATTCCACCTAACTCTCCTAAACACCTCTGCATTTAAGCCACAGTCCTCTTGCTCCTGCTTCTCACCAGGCTTCCTATGCCCACCGGCTTGGAAGTGTCACTCAGTCAAACCCCTGTGGGATGTTCACCCCTTTTTTAATTGAGCCCTTTATTCCTCTGTTTCCTCCTTCACCGAGTCTTTGCCCATCTTTCCCAGAACTGCAGCCTGTTCTCCTACCTGCAAGCACCAGCTCGCCCTCTAACAACCAGGCAATATTTAACCGACTCTGACTTCTCTGGAAGAGCTGTACCTTTCCATACCAGGGACTGGAAAAGGGGTTCAGAACTGTACAGTAGCAAGAGGAGGGTACTTTAAATCATGCAATAAGACTAAAAAAAGACTTTAAAAACTTCTAGCATTCTCTCCAGCCCAGCTCTCCAACCTTTGCTGTTTGCACCAGTGCAACTGTTTTCAGGGGAAAAGTTGAAAACATTGCCTAAATAAACATATAAACTTTTCCACTTTGCCTCGAGTAATTGTTCAGTCAACAGAAACATAGTTTCACTAGCCTGAAATAATCCCTAAGAATCAGTGAAGTGTATGAGCATTTTCCCCGAGCGCACACTCTGTGCACTCCCCTGTAATTGTATGGGCTTTTTCAAATGCTCAACACTTGGCCATGCCGTGGTTTTCCATGCTAGGAAAGCTGCACCCTGCAGGACACCCACTTATTGTGTCAAAAAGGCACCCAAGGGTGTTTCTTGCCCTTCTGTTCTCAGAGTAAGTTATGGGGTTGCAGCACAGTTTCGAGAGATTTCACTGGTACAGTCACATCACTCAGTACAACACTGGCTAAAGCTCAGGTTTAAGCAAAGCCTAACATTTCCTTTAAATATGGAAAATGCAGTGCTCTATGCAGAGAAAATTACTTTTGTATTGTCCCCCGTTTTTTTCATAGAGGGAACCAGAAAAAAATTAACAAAAGAAACAAAAGCTGTCATTAACAGCTGCCCTTCACCTTTGACATACAGGTAAGTTTCAAACCCCCATTATTAATGTCTCCCTTTTCACTCTTTTCCTTCAAGTATCTGCAGCTCATCTTAAGCTAATAAACTTCTGCCCACAAGGTAAGAAAGGAACCAGAAAACCCACCTCCCATCCATCCTTGCAGACCGATCCTTGCCCCCAGTCTTTTGTCTGAGGCACCTGCAGGAAGGGGATTGTGTCTTACCGAGGGTGAAACACTGCCCAGTACGATCCATCCTTTTCCTCTTCCAGACTGGGCAAAGCGTTTTTCAGTTGGCATTACCTTTCTGTGCTAGGAGTTGGTGCCTAGGATAAGTAGATCCTTATCCTCATAGATAATGATGTAAGAGCTGTCATACTGCCTTGGAGGAAAGCTGTGCCTATCCCAGTACCCCGACTCTGATGGAGGCCGTTAACACCTTCTGCTTCTGGAGTTCAGATTCTAGGGATTTTTCAGCAGGAAGTCACATAATGGCTCAGTAGCTGATGTATTGTTTTTACAATCCTTTCCTTCTCATCTTTAGTTTTGGCCTTTAGAATGTGCTGTGGTACAAAGTTTCATAAACCAGGTTGCCTGTGTTTCAAGGAGCACGTGATCTCTGAGGTGGCAAGATTGTGAAAATGCGTGGTTCAGCCGTGCATCTGGAGGGAGAGCAAGAGAACGGCCAGCACTGCTCCAGCAGCTGAACCAATGCAGTCTTCATAAGTCCCATGCAGACCGTGGATGCAGCTGCTCCAGCCTGCTGCAGCTGCCGTGTACAGGAACACCCTCCAGTGTGCCGACTGGCTCCACCGGAGCATTCTACATCTCTTTCTAAAGGTCTCTGCTGCTGACTGTTCCATACCCTTAATTTATTTGTCATTCCAGGGCATGAAACATTCCTGTAGCTCAGCTGTCTTCCTGGGCCTCTCCTGACATGCTTCCAAAGGTCATCAAATACAATCTTTCCTCACCCACAGCCTCTTGGCTTGGAACTATGCCAAGCTGAGGCTAAGTGGTAGCACTCGTGGCTCCATGAGGCCTCTCAGGTGCTTAAGCAAACAAAGACTGGAGAGCAACAGATGCCTCAGTAGCAGGTTCAGGCTAGAAACACTCACTGGTTTCTGTGTGGGACCTCCTGTTCTCCCCTCCTCTTCTCAAGCTGAATGCCCTTGGAGGATGGTTTGTGTTTCTCTCTCAGCTGTGTTTCTCTCTCAGCTGCTGCAGAAAGTTCTGTTTCTCAGTTATGTCCAAAGCAGCTTTTCAATTTAAAAGTCAGTATTTGTCCAAACCCTAACTTCTCTTTAGCAGCTGCATCAGCTGGGCTAAAGGGAATGCATTAGAATCTTAAGTAAAACTGGATTACCAGAGTCAAGTATGATCTTCCTCTCATCACTTACGTTTGCACTGTTTCAGCTCTGTACACATTCACTTAGTTACAGCCTAATCCCCAGCTCCTTGTTAAAAAGCAAGTAAATCCTTCCACATGTTAATGTAGAATTAACCACCCAAGCCTGCCAACTCAGAATTACACTGCACTATGACCCAGGGGGCCTGGCTGATTTTCTAATAGTCAGAATGAGGACAGAGGGTTTGCCTACCTAAGGGAAAGAGGACTTCAGTGCTGACAGTAGTTGTCAGCAGCAGGTGACAATTTGTGCTGAACAGGACCTCAACTCAAAGCAAAGACAGAAACAACCTTCTGAGCTGCTTCAGACTGATTGGAGCTTGTCTTTACCTCGGTTTCAGAAACAGCACAGATCAGTTCGTTTCTGTCTATGCTGAAGCCACATTAATTTCTACGCTGATCTAACCTCACTTTTTACTGCTACCAATCCTTTGCAAGCTGTGCATCAAACTACAATGAGCCCTGAACAAGTTTGACTTTGTTGAACACCAAAACTGTTACAGTTCTAAGTCTTCAACTCTTGCAGTTCAGAAGACACTGAAGGCATTCTTTAAATCCACATCAGAAAAGTACTCATCCAACTCCTGGACAAGAACGTTGATAAAGTAATCCCACTTTGGGAATTGATGAAGCTCTGCAAAATTGTTCCAGCTCAACATTTTATCTGCATTCACTGCACTTTTTTTTCCCTTTTTCCCCGAACTGTAATTGTTGTCTGTCCATTAAAGCAGATGTGATATGTTTACAGCTGCCAAATGACATGAAAACAACCACAGGAGCTGACTGGGAGATGAATAACTCCCATTAGGCAGCAGCAGCAAAAGGTATTCTGGATTGCTGGTAATTCCAGTGCTGCCTCAATAAAGACATCCCCACATGCTGATTACAAGGACACAGGAGGCATAGAGAAGAAGGTTTGCAGGAACAATGATGTCAGGGCTGTGATCCCAAGGCCAAGTCTCAGAGGATCCTGCACAATGACATCTAAATAAAGTTGCACAGCAAAGACTGCATAAGTCTTGATGCCAGGGAAGTCAAGGCAAATGCAGTAAATGAGGAAAAGTTCCCTATGCAGTATTTCAGAGACTCAGGTCTTTAAGCAGGCTGTGATTTGTCTCCTCCAAATTCCACAGTGTGTAGTTTGAAGTCTGAACTACGGAATGGCTCAGATGACCCTTAGAGCAAAAGGTGTCAATCCATATTACTGGTAATTGTCTGTAGGACTTAACTTTAGGGATGAGGAAAACCCAGTAAAATATTCCTGATACAACAGCTATTAGAACTGCCTAGTATTTCCTGCTGTTGTGTGAGAGGGGTGAGCAGGCAGGACATACTAGGACACAGACTTCACCTGCAAGCTTTGCTTTGGCCTACTTGCTATCCTTTGTTATAGTTGCCTTCTGCTCTTTCCATGTTTGGACTTCTCTGTTCATTCTAAGTCTCGCTGCAGGAGGAAAGAAACATGGATGCAGGGCCAAGTCACCTTTCTTCTGCTTGGCATTTTCAGAAGCACCTGGTATCTTTAAACATACATCTACCTACAGGATCTGCGATGGCATGACTGTGGAATGGCTGAGCTAGCACATCCTAGGCCAGCCTCCTGGTGCTACAAGTCTTAGTCATTCCTAAGTTAGGATGGAGAGAATGTTTTCAGGTCTTCTCCTTGCTGCCAGTTCACCAGCCCTTAATCTGCTCCAATCCTCAGCTGCCATACTGCACCTTTGACAAAAATGCTTCTCTGACAAAAAGCTAAAAAAATATCTTTCCACAGACATACTGCTCACAAAGAGCAATTCATAGCCTGACAGTTGGCTCCCTTGACTTCATTGCTATCTACTCCATCCATTCCCAGCTCAATGCACTTTTTACAGCTGCTTGTCCTTTCCTTGCTAAAGAAGGGAACTACAAGATGGAAGACAGCAGGAGATAAGATACACAGGCCACATAAAGGGAATCTGCTATTTTCATTAGCATTGGCAAATAACAGCTGCAATAGAAAAAAAGGTGTCAGAAAGTGAAGACTACTGCAGCTACACACAATATTAGGAAAGCATAAGAACTGGCTGCAGAGGAAGGCTCCAGCAAAATACGCCGAGTGATAAGGAGCCTCTCCCACACAGCACTCAACCCCGAGCTGCCCCAATAGGTAGGGAAGGAGAACGAGGCACCTGACGTTATGTTTCAATAGACACAACAGGACACAACAGCATTGTCTGCTGGTACAGATTGCATTGCTGTGAGATTTTAATATTTTTGTGGGTTTGCTCATATACCTGAGTTCACAGGCAGCTGGGCTATTTCTGTACCACAATCACTGGTTGTTAAGGATTCTGAAAATATTAAGGGTACAAGCTTGCTTTAGTAAGGAAGAAAAAATACAGCACTTTTAATTGGTGCTAAGTGGACAACAGTCTATGTGCAAGTGCTGCATTTTCAGCTTTTAGACAGCTGTGCAGGCAGGTAGGTATTGCTTGCTATTTTACTCCAGTAATTTCTCTGTGCAACAGCTCCTAGTGCTGGAAATTGTACCGCCTGGCTTAATTCCCTTTTTGGAATTTAGTGATGTAAAGTGATGACCATGGAAGAATTTTATTTTTAAAACAAATCACCTACCATCTTGCCTTGGTGCTAAGTCAAACACATGCATGGCACCCAGGGAAAAGAGCAAGGTGCACAGCATGAGAGTCTGCAGAGCTAGCCAAGATCTGACCTGGCAGCTGAGTCACAAGACAAAGCAGCACACAGAAAGCTTATCTCTGTCCATATTTTTTTTCTTTTATCACATGCTTCATGGGAAGTCAGCTGTAAAACCAGGAGTTTCATTTCTGTAATGAGTTTTAGCTTTGTGTGAGGATGCAAGCCTTGTCAGAGTACAAGCCGTTCTGGCCCTAGGCACCAAATAGAATTGCGACTATCTACAACAGCATTAAGCAGTTTAAGCATTTACATATGCCTTGCAACTATGAAGCTGCTGTGAAGATGCTGCCAAAACCCTGCTCAGGAGCAGAAGGGAGACTAGGACCTTCCAGATCTGATGTTCAGGAAGGAAGTTCAGGGTCTCTCACAAGTTTGAGCTCTAAGCTGCCTTCCACAAGCTCTTTTCACTCAGGAACATCAGCAGCATTTGATGAAGGGAACACTGGTATCAGCATTTGCAGGCCTTCGTTCAACCCCAGTTTACAACTGCCAAGACATTGAACTCTCTGTGTAGACCACGTCTCTGTTCAGCAGTGACACATCCTAATCTAAGAAGCCAATACATCAGCTTAGGCTATCCCTGTGCAGAGTTCTGCTCCGTCCACAACCAGGAACAGCAGCAGTGAGCAGAAATTTCTTTGAAGGGTTCAGCTCAGCACCTTGTAAAACCAGGAACTTGCTGATGTAACAGAGCTCTTCTGCAGACTCAGATCCCAAACCTTGATTTACAAGAAAGCCTTCAAGTCCTTATAGGGTTCAGTATTTTGTTACTGAAAACTTAATCAATACAATAACTCTATTCCCAGTATTGTTTTATTTTATTGAAATAACATACAGCTTACCCACCCTGCATCTGGGGGTAAAGGATGGTATAATTTACCCAGGAAGTACATGACAATACAGATAACTCTGAGAAAATAAACAATGCCATCCCTGCCGGCCTCAAGGTAGTGATTTAAAGACAAACATACTCCTTATTCACTTATTTCATGCATTTATCAGAGGGAAGGACAAACATATCCAAACAGATTCAGAAGCCATGGTAGATTTATGTATCAGATTTATTTATTAAATCACATTTCATGCAGCAACTATAAATACATAAATACAAATTAAAACACTGTCTAAAACATTTCATAGCACACAGTAATTTAAGAACAAACTTCAGCTTCAAACTACCCAGTTAGAAAAAATCCAGTTTAATTGTTATGCAATTGGTTGGCAAAGCAAATATTGACTGTGACAAGCTTCACCTGAATACATTTAGAAATAAGTAAAAACTCCATAAAGATACTCTTTTGCTACACTTGGTCATAAAGATAAGAGATTTACTATGGACTTCTCACCAAAAGTAGAGCTTTCTGGGAGGCCAACAGTAAGGTCTTTGCCATTTCCCTTTTTAGGTTCATAGTTCAGGCTATTAATGCAGTTATTTTCCCCCCACCCTCAGGTAGCTCTGAGAAACAAACCACCATTTCACCCTCGAGTTATCAGTTTCATTTGATACTTTCAAAATAACACTTTTAGTGCAAGCACTTTTTCTTGCTGTCGACTCCATGAAGGCTTCTGGGATTTGCTGGTTTGGTTTGCTTGTATATGTTTTTTCTTTTCCTTTTTGGTTCTCTCTCTTTTGGTTGCTTAAGCCATACACTGAACTTGGGTGTTACCATATGAGTTAATTCCTTCTGTACTCATGAATGGATATGGTTGCTTTTCCCTGAGTTATGCTGATGTCACTTTCTTAGACTAACCAGACCTACTTAATCTCCTTGTGGAGATGCAATCTCTATCAGGTGAACAGTGCTTTGCTTTTGCTGTAATAGCTGATATCAATTCCCAGAGACACTATTTTCACAAGGCTGAAAAGACAACACTTCTCTGGCTGCTGCCAGCATACACGAGCTGTGCCCACACAAACACTTCTACGCTCTGTTAGGATGGGCTCTGGAGAAGAGCTGGTGATCAAGCAGCCCATTTTTCACTATTCCACTCTCCCCACAATCCTGAGGAATTTCTCTGCTTTTTATCCAGCAATTCCTCTTCCAGGAGAGAATAAGTCACCCAAGGACTGTATGACACTTCACAGAGGCCCCAAAATATCATCACAGAACTAAACAAGGCCTCTCTGCTTCCCACTCTTTGACAGCACTCTGTTTTTAAAAGCACATTTGGGGAAGTTTACATCCCATTAGATACTCAATTTCCTTTCTTTGCTTAGTATCAAGGCCTGCTGTGTCCCAGATATTCTATCATCTTTGCATTAAGAACGTTCCCTTCCCTTTTGCAATGAGCACCTTTGGTTTACTGTGCCCTGGACAGGTGATCTAGCAGGACAGACTGTTCACATCACAAGTTTTCATAGCATCACCAACATCCATCATCAAAAGGAAAATCTGTGGCCTCATTGCAGGCAAAATATCTGTAATCACCTGAAATTATATAACCTCAGCCTTCCAGAAAAAGGTCCAAAATTTTAGGTCACTTATTCATTTACCCCCAATAACTCATAGACAACGTCCCCCAGGTTTGCACAGTCACCTTGGATAAACTCTGTAACATGAAGAATTCATGACTCTGCACATTTTTGCTTCAACAGTCATAACACAGATACAAACATACTAATTTTAGTCTCTTTATATATATAAGTTTTGCTCTTGTCAACTGAGGAAGAACTCCAACACTTATCTGAGTAGCTGACTGCACTTACAGTAAAGTTCACATGAATTCTGCAAAGGCAAACAAAAGTAGCTTCAAAGAACAGCACTCCTTATGTATCAGGTAGATGCTGGACTACCAGGAAAGAGGAAAAAAAAATCAGAAATTCTGGATCAAATGAAATTAAGCCCAGAACATGAGCAGTAAGATACATGCTTTGAAAATCTGGTAAGGCTATCATTGCCATAATACCTCAAGTACAGACAGATACATGGTCACTGTAACATCATTCTTCTTAACTTGGATGAGGTTTTTCTGTAGGAGATGCTGCTGATTTGAAATAGTGGATGTTCCAGCACCTGTGATACCCCAAATAGCAGGGACAGTCCACAGAGAAAGGGAGGAATTCTTTGCCTAGTCCTTCATACCTCATATCCACTTCTGAAGTATACTACTACTAAAAGAAGTACAAGTACACAACAAGTTTTAGTTCAATCACTTTGATGTAATAATGTCAAGGATTTCATCTTCGCTTTGTGCCCCCAAAGCCTGTAAAATAAAAAAAAAAAAAGTCAGCTTCACTATGGCCTTTTCATTGAACTCTCTAGTTCTAAAAGGCTAAAGGTGGCAAGGGAGACAAGGTAAACATATTCACATGAGGCAGAACAGCAAGCAACTGCGGGCTGACTGGCCTGGAATCTATTCTGTTCTTGCAGATTAGAGAACCTGCATTCTACAGAGAACATGTCTGTGCATGTTTGCTAGAGAAGGGCATGCGTAGTGCACACCAGAAGGGAAAGTCTTAAACTAATGCACCTTGCCAGTGAAGACAAGCCCGATGCTGATGGTGCCATGCCCACCACAGGCCTGTGGGGAATTTCATGCCCCACAATGCTGCCCTGCTTCCATAGGGAATGGCAGGAAGGGCCATCTACACCAACTGGTAAAATAAAACAAGGATGCTCATTGAACCCCAACTAACATCTGCATGTTTTTGATAGGTCAAAGTCTCTTGAACTTGAGGAAATTAAGAGGTGTTTTGCCTTACCAGAAGCAGTTCTTGTTCCTGAACTGCTGCCTTCTGTGGAATTCCTTGAGTACCCATGCATAGGAGGTACAGCTGTGGGATCTGTCCACATACTGTGATATGGCGAACGTGGCTGCGCTCTGCCATAAAACAGAGTAGAACGAACACTTCATTAGTGGCCTTTGGAAAAATTAGGAAGATACCATTCCAAACAAGAGAACTGCACTTCCAAGGGAAAACTGTAAGCAGTTACCTCAAAGCTGGAAATATTCCTATTTAATGTATCTAACACATTGAGAGCAAGGACAGTGCTGTGGTATCATAATCTGTAGGCTTTCAAAAGGAAATTAAACTTTATTCTTCAGAATAAGGAATTCTAACAATTGAAAACGAGGAAAATTTTCTCTCTGAAATTTTGAGCTTAGATTCTGTCAGACAAGAAAGAAGTTTGAAATCTGAAGTTTACATGCATTTTGGCATCTCCTACATCCCAGCCATGTTTGGCAAGAGAAAACATCCTTTTGTTAACTATTTTGAAAAGGTCATATCAGTAACACTAACATATCATGATCTTTGACTCACTCACTTAAAATTACTTGCTTCCATGGATATGGAATTTCCTGCTGTTGAAATTTACAAACAGCTCTTTCACACTTCCTGGCACCAGCATTTTGAGGCATGTAATTTCAAAAGCCCAAGAAACCAAATTAAAAAAATGATAGTGGACCAAAGACCGTTTTAAACAAAAAGAAGCCCAAGTTAGGAAGCTTGTTTATGCATTTGGACTTACTCAGATCTCTAATCTCGAACAATAATTTGTGGCTTCTGAAATGGGGGTGTGTATAGAAATCAGGGAACTAACCTGATAGTAGATACTACATAAATATAATGCCTCGACACAAGAGTATTTAAGCCTTAAGAAATAGCAGGTCAATAAAAACTTTAACACATTATACCTTAAAAAAATTCTTAGCAAAATTAATATAAAGCTTCTGTTATTAAAAATAGCCCACAACTTTACAACGCAGATGCTTAGCACACTCCTGTCCATATATCTTACTCTCCAACCTGTTACATTTCTACAGGAATAGACTTGATACATAGGCAAGTTATTTGATAAATAGAGAAAACTGCTTAGGCTCTGAAGATTCCCTGCAGGAATCTCACATTTTCTCCAGTGAAGCCTAAAATGGCAGCAACTGCTCTCTTTAAACTGTTAATCTAAAAATGATGCATTCTCAGTGTCTGAAAGTCTATACCAAATATGGCCATCCAGACTTATTTTAGCAAAGTTGACACTGATACAAGAGATCTATAGATAGATGATTACATGCTTAATACGACTATGTGTGTTTTTAGGCATTCTGCACATAAATTGTTTAAATGCTTAATTTAAATTTGCAGGCCATCATGCCAGGTCAGAGGAAGCAGAATTAAGTACCTCAGTCTTCCCAATTCTGCCTCAGAAATATGTTTGAAATGTCTCTGGTCCTGGAGCTACAAACAGCTGCTCAAAATTCTTCTAGTGGGAGGATTTTATAACTTGAAGGACACAGGCCTAAAATCTTAGAAATAATGTCAATATAGTATATGGCATACCCCCTGAAAGCTTAAATGCTTAAAATATGATAGTATGCATATTTTACCTGTGACTGCCTGCCAAGTAGCCTAGCAAGCCTCCTGCTCCTAATCCAGTCCAAAATCCTGGTCCTGAACTGGTTTCATGATGGGAATGAGTTCCAAAGTTGTTGTCATCTTAAACAAAATGAAAATAGGAAGTGTAAGTTAGTAACAGACTAATCCTCAGGGCAGCTGTTGCAACAAATTTCTCTCCTGTTAAAGATAAAGGAAAATTAGACAACAAACTGCTCCTGATTTCAGCAGATTTTTGATCAAGCTTAACTTGCCTCAAACTTCAGAAAGCAGGAAGTCCCACATAAACTAACACTACTATGAAGAATTTTATGTTCAAAATCTGCTTCCACTTCATCTCACAACGCTGATGTTTGTAAAACATGGAAAGAGTCCCTGCCTGCTGATCTATAAACAGACAAGTTAGATTAAAAATAGAAAAGGAAACGAAGAAAGAATAATCTGCTGAAGGTCACCGAGGAGGGCAGAAGCAGATGCAGGAACACAAATCAAGTAGGTAACACTGCACAGTGAGCAAACCACAAAGGCACAGAGCTCCTAATCTCACTGAGCACAGCTGCACAGTTTGAGTCACAGTGGCTCAGTGTAACGCTAACATTACTGGTATTGTTCCTGGTAATCCTAGTCTGGCATTTGTTATCAAAAGCCAAACTAATTGCAATCACATTGCAAAGTTTTCATTATGCATGAGTCACCAAGCTTGACAAATACCTTGATGAAACTGCAAGCATACCAAGTAGGTTGTGGGGGAAGGAGAGTCACAAATTTTTTGACATGTGACCTGCATAACATGAGGTTCTGAGTCAGAATGAATGTCTTCCATTTAGAAAGAAAAAGAGAAAATATATAAACCCAAAGCAGAGTAATTTTCTGGTCTAGCAAAAATCATGGATGCAAGAATAAGCTCAACCATGGGCTTAGGACAGAAGGAAGTATAAAAAGGACTGAAGATAATATTAGGGTCTCCCTGAAACATGTCCACCTGAACAAGTGGGCCAGAGATGACATAGGTAAAAATTAGAAGGCCTGGTTTGTCTTCGAAATGATATGGATTGTTTGAAGTCACAGAAGATAAAACAATAATGAAATAATCAGTTTCAGTATAGACTGGATTTGATGTTGAGTTTCATTTTGAATATGTGGGGAGAAATATAAACTCTCATTGGGATGATACACCATTAAATTATGCTGATTTGGAACACCAACAAAAAAAAATTACTTAATTTGCTGCGAAAACAATGTTAATCAGAGATGAACCAACTCATTTGTTCAAAAGCACCATGACTGAACACCGACTCAGAAAACTGAGTAATTTTTTGTTGAAATATCTAAAGTAAACATTAAAAATCATGACAAACAACTAACTGAGAGAAATCAGAATTTAATTAAGATAATCTAGCTGAACAAGTTTCACAGGACACATTCTGCATGTTAAAGGGATTTAAAATGAGGCAAATTAAATATTAACAGCAATATGTAAACAACATTGCTTCTTATTACTGTCCAGGTTTCCAAAGACTAATACATTCCTGGAACACATGGACATACACACTCAGAGATGTGCTTTTGCTCTGCTCCCACAATGTAAGGCAGACACTAAATGCATGAAGTAGCCTCACACTTAGTATTTTTAATCTGGCTCCACATTTCAGCTTTTCTCCTTACTTTGCCTGAAATCTAAAGAAAAATCATCTACGTGCCTTATTAAAAACATCACAAGTTAAGCATTATATGGCTCCCAATGTGTATTTTAAATGTCTCAGTTTTCAGCAATCCTCAAGAAAAAATGCTCAAGGCCCTGCCCTTGCTAGATTCGAGACTCCTGTGAAGTAAAATGCATTAGGGCAATTAATTGACAATGAACTGAACAGAAAAAAATGAAAATAACCCTTCATTGTTTTGCCTGTGCCCAGTGTGACAGAGCTGTGTGTCATGGCCAGGGCTCTTGCTGACCACCACAGTACAGCCAGTGCCATGCCCACACATGGCCACGGATGCCCACACAGCACAGTCAGACATAACTACATGCAAACCAATTTGCAAAGCCAACAGAAGCAGATTGCGTTTAATTTTCTGATGCAGGTACTGCTGAAAGTTTCTACTGTGCACGCCCGGCACAAGGGTATCTAAAAGAATTACACTGCACCCTCTGTTGGCCAAGCTGTTTGAACAAAACTTGGAGAAAGCATTAATAAGCATTATTAAAATATAAACTTTTGACTAACTAAGCCTCATCCTTGCTATGTATTTCCTTGCCAAACCCCCTTCTCTATTAAAAAAAAAAAAAGAAATTATGTATCTTGTGACAACGTAATTTAAGTTCCAGTTCCAGTGCTGCAAGCAGCTTGCATGTTTACAGGGTAAAATGAGTTAGTCAGACTTCAGATGAGTAATGTTTATTGCCGTGAGACACTATGACGGCCTAAGGAAGACCATTTATTGTGTGATAGAAGTCACCAGCTTTCTGGGAAAAGAAAAACTGCCTCTTTTCCCTGCAACAGCCTTGTCACTGCTTTTGTAATTTTCAACTTCAGATGAAAGGCCCCACATGAGATTCAGATGCTGCATCCTCTAATGACAGTTCACAGACACTCTTCTCTTCTCTGGGAACCAAATCTTTCAGCTGCTCGAGCTACACTGAAGCCCTGTCAAACAGAGGACTGGCACATGATACTCAATGCCATCAACTGCTTTGTGAATGAAATCAGGGCTGAAAGGCCGTTCTGTAAAGTTTCAGAGTGCTCCTTTGGCATGGGTTTGTTTCTGGCTGTGTAAGAACATCCTCTTTTCAAGATTACCTAAGACACTTATTCTCCCTGTCACAATCCTGCTATTTCACAGGTGATGAAAAGAATGCTTGCCGAGCATGGGGAGGTGGCTTTTCAAAGGTTCAAAGGGCAGACTGCCCTGAATGCCTGTGGAAAACCAAGCCCTTATTTCCTCTTTTGAACAAAGAGCAGAATACAAAGCTGGCCATAGGCTCTGCAGCCAATTCGGCAGTTTTCTGCAAATGCTGTGGTTTTAACTCTATCCCACCTTCCCTTACCACAGACAAAACAGGACAATCCTGCTTGCTCTTTTGAATACTGTAAATGGCTTAGAACCCTACCTGTGAAGGTGGACTTAAAACCAGGAGGAGGAGGTGCCTGCTGCCTCTGCCAGAAGGGCTGAGAGAAGCCATCACTGTGCCCAGAACTCTGCTGAGACTGCTGGTTGCTAAGGAAGAACTTGTATACTCCAAAAGCAAGAACGAGAAGAACAATTACAACAACTGCTCCAGAACCAGAATCAGAATAATCTTTCCTTGACTGGTAATAGCTAGAGCCAAAGCTTCCAGAGTTCTTCACTTTCCTTTCACCTTCTTCAGTCAGCTCTAGCTTGAACAGCAAACTACAGGAGCCTCTTAGTATGTAAGGATCATCCGGGTAATCATAGCCTTCACAGCTCACTTCCATTTGTCCAAAACGGTAGGAATTTTCCAAGTCTGCTTTGCACTGCCACTGAAAAAATAAACACAATACGAAGTAAAACATACTGCCCCAAAGATGAAAACACCTGTCTGCTTCCCCACATATGCCCTGAAATAAAGCTGTAATTGCTAACAAATAATCTACGGGCCAAAGGTAAGAAATTTCCATGCGCTCCTGTTTTGAAAAGGAGTAGGAATTTGACGTTTAAATGAATTTTAAATCCTAAAACTTAAAAAAGATCTTATCTTTCAGAACAGTGAAGAATTACAACTCTGGAAGATTTTGTTTTTCTTCACTGAACATGTTTTTCAAATACCCCTTTTTGAGATACAGCAATACTTCCAAAAAGTGCTGTACCCTGTGCAACAGCTACTTAATAAATGCCTGTCCTGTGCAAGCTTGAAGGCAGCTACAAAAACGTAACACGTAAGCCTGAAAGCCAGTGCACCATTGCGTCCATTTGTGTCTGTGCAGAAATCAGAAGAAACTGGGACAGACATCATTACGCATCCATATGCAACACTTAACAATTATACTGGAGATTCTCTGGTTGAACATAGGTGGATCCTCAAGCTCACACTCCCTTGAGGTACCCAAACATAGGGATCTCTAATGGCACATGACGTATTTTGGGGAGGAAATAAGAAAGTAGTTGTTTCTAAATTAGTAATTCAGTACAGCAGTACCAACTGCCAATTAATATTTGACTGTTCTTTCACAATACTGTATCAGTTTTAGCAAGTACTTTCAGCTTTGATTCCTCGTTATCTATTGACAGGCCTCGGTAACAGCTGAAAGTCAAGACTATTTACTGACTCGCACTCACAGCACTCACATGCTAAGGTGCAAGCGAAAATCAGGCAAGTCCGAAATTTAGTTTTGAAAAGGTAGAGCTGAAGTGAAGCAAATATTTAGAAGCCCTTTACACGCTAATGAAAAATGGAAATTCACACAGTAATAATAATTCAAAAGCATCCTCAGGGTTTTCTAAGAGTTTGATTTTATGAACTTGAGCACCATTGCATTTAAAACCAACAAGGTTTGCTATGCCATACTTTTATATTAGCTCCTTCAAAGATATGTCAAACATATACATACAGTACTTCTGGAAAATCCAAACCTAAAAGTATTTAGGTTAGGTTTTAGCTGCAAGAGTTCATCTAACAAAAAGCACCTGAAATGACATCCTAGATCACTACTCTTTGCTCCTCCAGAACTTACCAACTTGGGGGAAAGTGATATCATAAACAGTTTAACAAGTTTTAAACAGTTACCTGTACATCATAGCCATCCCATCCTTTGTTGTAACACTGAACAACCTCAGGGACACGGGAACACCCCGCAGAGCCTCCTGTGCATTGCAGCTGAGGGACCGCAGCAGTCCGGCGGGAGGTTGTGTATTGCCCTCTGTGGAGGGTGAGCGCCTGAACATCCCGCAGCAGAACCTTCCCTGAAAGCGGCAGCACAAAGAATCACAGAATCCATTAGGCTGGGAAAGACCTCTGCGATCACCGAGTCCAACCTCGATAAAAGAGCCCTGCCATGTCAACCAGACCATTGCACTGAGTGCCACGTACAGATTTTCCCCAAACACCTCCAGGGACGATGACTACACCACTATCCTGGGCAGCCCATTCCAATATTTGATCACCCTTCCTGTAAAAAAGTTCTTCCTACTGCTTCCCAACACTTGTGCAGGTGCACTCCTCTTGGCTACAAGGGCTTCCTCTCAGCAAAAGGCTGGCGATATAGACGCCGAAGCAATAAGCCTGCATCTTTACGAGACGAAGCTCAAGGAAGCATCAGACGCACAGAGGGAAATACGGCAGAGTTCCCCATTTCCTTCCCAGCGGCTCTGGGCTACTCCTCGCAGGCAGACAGCCACCACTGACCGCAGTACGGGATCCCTGCTGCGGCACAAGCTGCTTTAGAGGGAGCCCAAACCCAAACGCTTTCCTGGCGCGGACCCCGGCACAAAGCCCTTCTTCCCCCGTGCCGGCCGCCACTAAACCGGCAGCACTGCGCAGTGCGGGCCGCGAGGAACCGCCAACGCGCCGGGAGAGGCGGCAGGGGCGGCTGAGGCGGCGCTGAGCCCCCCCTTATCCCCGCGGGTCTTACCCGGTCGGTCCCAGCCCAGCGCGGGTCCCGCGGCGGCGCAGAGCAGGAAGAGCAGGCGTTGAGCGAGCCCCGCCATGGCAGCACCGGGAGCTGTCACCCTCTGCTCCGGGGGCGGGGCCCGCGCCGGAACGGCCGTGGGGCCCGGGGAGAAGCCCCGCCCCCAACGTGCCGTGGGGCCAATGGGCGGCGAGGGCGCGGCGCTTCCCGTGGTCGCGAGGGGGGCGGGGCTGCCGCCGCGAGGCCTGTGCGCGCCACGTATGATCGTCACGGGGCCGGACTGGGCAGGTGAGGCGTGGCCCATCCCTTGCCGGAAGCGGAAGCCGCTTCCGCGCGGCACTTCCGGTTCCCGGCGCGCGCCTCTCCGGTGCCGCGCGGCTGGCGGGACGGGCGGCGCCATGGCGGGAATCAAAGGTGCGCGCGGGGTGGTGCGGGGTGGCCGGTAACGGCGGGCGCGTGCAGCCCGCGTGGGGAGGGGCGGGGCCGGGCCGGGCGGGCCCTCGGGCGGGAGGGGCCGGGAGCTGCCGCGGGAGCACGAGTGTCCCCGCTCCGCCGCGCGGCCGGCGCTGCGCTGAGCCCCGCGTTCGTTTGCGGGCGGCGGTCGGTGTTTTGTACGGTGCGGTGCACCCTTCATATTGGTTTGATTTGTTCTCGTTGTAGCGCTGATCAGCCTGTCCTTTGGGGGAGCGGTCGGACTGATGTTCTTGATGCTTGGATGTGCCCTGCCCCAATACAAGTATCGTGCACTCTTCTATTCTTCTGTTTCTTTGTTACTCCTCTTGTAACTTCAGAGGAGTCCGGCTTCCATAATGAAGGATTGATGATAAGTCCTCCCTGTGTAGGAGGGGTCTTAGGTTTTTTTTTTGCGTGGGGTTATTGGAGGTTTCTTTTCGTTCGTTGGGCTTTTTTGGCTTTTGCTTCAAGAGATTGGGGTGGGGGAGAAAAATAAAGACCATCTAGGATTTAATTAATCCCAAAAAGAAATGGCAGCAAAAGTTAAACTACCAGGCCGGGCTGCAAACTGGGAAAGGATGCATTGCCCTGACTATCGTGACTGGTGTGCCGCTGTGGCTGACCATCAGACAGCAGCATCTCCCGAGGTGGGCAGCAAGTGTGTGTTACCCAGGCAAGCATTTGCATCTTCTGTGGCTGCCTAGGGGTAGCTGGGCTATCAGTGACTATCAGGTGGATCCTTGGCTGTGTCTTACACTTGTAAGGTAGCATCTCGAGTAATTGCAGGTGCTGTCTGTAGCTTCCAGACATCTATTCCTACCTCCTGGTTTTCAGGAGATACAAAGTAGCAGATGAAGTGATCAGATAGTAAGGCTTATGGCTTTGACTCTTTGCAAGTGAACGCTGACTTTAGAGAAAATATTTTAAATTGACTTATTCACTGCTGAATAAATACCAAAATAAATACCTGTCGATAGACCTATTATTGGTTGTGAATTGCAGTTTCTACATATATGACTAGAATTCCTAGGCCAGCTTTCTTTCGTTATAAAACCAGTGCTAGTGACACAAACCCCTGGGAAGGAGACCCTTACACAATTGCCCTTCAAACAATGCAGTAAATTTTTATTGAAACAATGTGCACCTGCATTTGTGTGCCTGAGAAATCTAGTCTGGGGCACTGCAGGGGTGTGTCTTAAGTACAGCTGACAGGATAAACTTGGAGTTAAGCTCACCTTGTGAGGTGGCATTAGATTTAGGCTTGCTTAGTGAAATCTTGCTTCATCAATATCCTGTTAGTGAGCTTCGCTCCCGTTGAGGTCAGCCGAAGCCACTCATGTACGTGGTCTGTTGGATTAATGTCAGCTCATTCCAAGGCAAAGGATTTGCCTTCTCTGGGCTTGTCTTTCTTTCCTAAATGGGGATGCTGGATGGGGAAAATGCCTTGCATTGATTTTAGGAGGAGCAGGAAGTAAATCCAGATAACTAAAACTTTTCTTCTCCTTTCTTTTTCAGCCAGTACTGGCCACTGTTTGTCCTGTTTTTTTACATCCTTTCTCCTATCCCGTACTGCATAGCAAGAAGATTGGTAGATGACACGGATGCGACAAGTAATGCCTGCAAGGAGCTGGCCATATTCCTTACGACAGGCATTGTGGTCTCAGCATTTGGGCTGCCCATAGTGTTTGCAAGAGCAGAACTGGTTAGTAGTATTTCAACCTGTGATTGCCTTTATTTTTCTAGAAAACGTTGTTCTTTGTGTTTGTTTGTTTGTTTATTGAAGGTAAAGCTTTTGTGCACTAAATAACTCCTATAATTATGTACTTTTGGAACCATAGTAAGATTTTTTTTTGGCAAGAAAAATCAATACAGAAATGGGAGCATGGCAGAACATTGTGATTGCCAATTGCTTAATGTGGTCATGGAATAAAGCCTAACAATGCAATGCAGAGAAAATGAGACAGAAAATACTGTGAAAACTTAACAGGGAAGTAACCAAATACAGAAGTGTAAAGAATACTTTAAAGACAATTTGTGGAATAGTTGGGCTAAAGCATCATGAATACACAAACAAACAAAAAAGCATTTTTGTACTCACTGTAAATGATATTGGTGTCATTTTCTTAAACTTCCAAGTTCTCACTACACATTTCCCAGTATACGGCTTTTCACTAAAATACTTTTAAGTTTACTTTGTACAAATGTCAGAAAGTATTACTAAGTCAAAAAACATGGAGTGCACTTTCATGAATGTCTTTAGGCAAGAATAGCTCAGATGGGCAGTTTGAATACCTCACACCCTTTGAATAATCCAGTTACTCTACTGGGAAAACATTCACCTCCTTTTTTGTTACTGGGATATCCGCTGGCATTTTGAAGACCTTAAATATCTGTTTGAAAAAGTCTTACAGTATAGCTGGGCTGCAGATGTGTTTGATGCTCTTGTCTACTCGTACTTTACATACCAAACCAGTTGTGCCTGCTAGCCAAGGCTTTGAGTACAGGTAGAAGAAACTTGCAGTGCTGCTTGGCTGGCTGTGAATTTGTCAAGTAATTTTGGGTAAACCCAGCCTGCTTGGTGTAACCGGAAATAATGATGCCTTTTGCATCATGGACATGTTACTGAACTTCATTGAGAATGGGACAATGTTACCTTTTGTCTTTTTAGTGTTCAGCTCCAGATGTGTCTAACTGAATTCCCTCTGTTCACAGATTTACTGGGGCGCATGTGCACTCGTTCTTACCGGGAATACAGTCATCTTTGCCACGATCCTAGGATTTTTCTTGGTCTTTGGCAGCAATGACGACTTCAGCTGGCAGCAATGGTGAAAGGAAGATAAGAACTATCCACAGGCATCTTGTCATGCAGTGGCCATCCATACAAATGAGAGAATGGGCAATAAAGAGAACTAGCGTAGCAAGCCTCTTGAGTATTCTAGATGCTCCTTTTGACGTTGTTTGTTCTGAGTGTACTACTGTTGCTGACAGGGTTTCTACGTTTTTATGAAGTGGAGAGATGATTGATTTCATTTTTACCTATGATATGTTTTTAGGTGCTCTCTTGGTTTAAAATTGTCATCCTTCTGTCCAATGTTTTATGTGAAGCTTTAAACCAGGAACAACATTTAAACATAGTTTCAAAGATTTAAAGTTAGGGGGTTTGGTGGGGTATTTCTTTGTTGGTGGGGTTTTTCCTGTTTTTGTTTTTTAAGCATTAATACTATGTTTCAATTTTTTTTTAATACCAGGATTAAATCATATATGAGCTGAACGGAGGTAAGAGATTGTCCACCACCATTGCCAATTACCAGACCAATAGATTGTTGCTATATTTTAGCAGAGGCAAGGTGGGTTGGTGAGTACCAGTTGCAGACTTTCTTCTGCCCATACCTCAGACTGGGTGATGAATGTTGATAGCCTTCATTTCAGAAGGCTGAGGAGCAGGTAGAGTTATTTGGGAGAAAAGTCCTAAATTTTAACACCATTAGCTCTTTTACCTGCTTTGTTACTGATTCTGTGGATGTGACATTCAAATACTCTGTAAATGTATTGATGCTGACATACAAAACTGAAGTGTATTGTAGGGGAAGAGAAAATTATGTTTAAATTCCATTTTTTAAAAAAGGTATCTTTTGAACTCTTTCTATTTATAAGTATTGTATGATTTTGAACTTTTATGTCAACTTTTTACCACAAAGATGGTAAAATGTTCATTTATGGAACTACTGGTCTGTATTAATTTGAAGCATATACAAAGCTATTTCCTCCTCCCCTTTTTAATTTATTTTATACATAGCATATATATATATAAATGTATAACAAAACAGCTTTTAAAATGTAGATTAAAACTTTGTGTTAAACTTGCCTCAGTTTCCCCCCCCCTTTTTTTTTTTCTTTTTTTTCCCCCCTCAATGCAGCTGAGGCACGACTTTTTTGGAAGTCACTGGCTGAACTGATTTCACTGACTGTTTTTAAGTTCTTATGCACTATTGGTTAGTAAGATTTACTGTTATGTCTGTAACTGTAGCTTGTGTTCTGTAAGATTGCACATGTAGCTTCAAGTATTTAAGACAAGTTTCCTGCATACCTCTCAATTGTCTGGATTTTTCCTTTGAAGAAATGGAAAGAAATGAAGAAATGCCAGTGGACATTCCATCACAACACAGTTCATGAGTACCACTTAACCAGGTTTGCCTGTACCATGTGCAGTGATGACCTTGACCAAATTTATTTCTAAACTGTATTTTTCAATTCTTTAAGTCTATGAAACTTAACCATGTGTCATTGAAAGCTGACAATTGCTTAGGTTTTGCTCAACAGTATGAAAAAGCACAGAACTGCAGGTCTTGGCTGTAGTATTTGTGTGCAGATGCAAACAAAGTATTTAGTTTGCATATATATATATGTTCATAAATGCATATGAATATATACAAAGTCTGATAGCAATGGGGTGTACTCCAGGAACTGGTACTGGCAGGTGGGGGCACCTGGGTTGTAGGTACCTCCACACACTACTTTGTTAACATCCTGTGTGTGGAACAGAGGAACAAGCAGGTGCCAAGGCTCCAGTGCAGAAGCCAGTCCACAGCAGAAATATTTCAAGCATAAGCAAGCGCTTCACCACTCGCTGCCTGCGAGTGTGGCGTTTGGAGCTGTGCGAGGGCTGTAGGATCACGTGTTTCTTTCCCATTTTCAGCAAGATTTCTGCCCACGCCCCCAGTACAATGGAGGCTTCAGGAAAATCTTCCAAACTGCTGGCTAAAGTTGCAGTCCTCTGCAGTCCTTATGAAGGAGGAATGCCTAGGACTCATAAAAATATGAGTCTGTTACCTATTACTTTTTCATGGTCAGGAACTGATGATTTCTTCTTCATTCCTGAAGCCATGTGATGCTACTCTCTGGATCACTGGTCGTGGAGCTGACTGTGTACGTACTGGTGGTGCATTTTTTGTTTGTTAATTGCATCACGGCATTCCCTCCTTGCTTGCACACCAAGTACATGCAGTATTGCTCTGATTTATGAGCAGGACACTTGAGAGGTATGATCCTTCCATATAATATGCACTGAGATTGTGTTACCATCCTTCTAGAGGGAAAAACTTTGAGCGATACAAATTTTAAATAGCAATCTTGAGTTCTGTATGTTTAATCAAAAATACTCTAATAAAAAGAGTATTTTGTTTAAAGTATTTATTGTTCTTTTTCCTTTCTTTAATGTGGTTCTTACTCCTGTGGAAGAGATGACACCAGACTGCTCACTAGTCCTTCAGAGCAAGTATTTGTGGTTTTTACCTGGGACTGCTTTATAGAGGCTCCACTGTCCAAGCTGCACTGAGCTGACTTTGTGGGTCATACCTCACATTGCAGTTTTTTCTTCAGTTTCTGTTTGAAAGCCAAATCCTGATATGTCGGTGGTGTTATACAAGGTGATGGCCACCTTAACCCTCTGACATATTTATAACTCTACAATTTTTATTTTAAAAAACCACACTGCCTTTGTGATATTTGTAATCATGACATTTCTGAAATTTGAAAGCTGATTACTGATGCCAGTCTTTTACCAGAAGAAACTAAGGGGAGTTGGTGGAAAATCCTTCTGGAGTGATCAATCATCTCTTCCCTCTCCACACGCACACTCACTTTGGTCAAAACATTGGAAGAGGAGTGGAGTTATTTGGCAATATCTAAGGTGCTACACCTGCAGAGCTTTTTCATGAAAGCAAATTACATCAGTAGAATCATTAAATATGCTGAGCTGGAAGAGACACATCAGAATGACTGAATCCAGCTCCAGACCCCGTGCAGGATCATCCTCAGAATCACACCATGTGCCAGAGAGCACTGTCCAAAAAGTTTCTTGAATTCTGTCACGCTTGATGTTGTGACCACTTTCTTGGCAGACCTGTTCCAGTGCCTGACCACCCTCTGGATGAAGAACCTTTTCCTGATACGTAGCCTAGACCTTCCCTGACAGTTCCATTCTGTTTCCCGAGTCCTCTCACTTGTCACCAGAGGGAAGAGGTCGGTACTTGTCCCTCCTCTTCCTCTCATCGGGACACTCAAGACCACAATGAGGTCTCCCTTCTCTCCTCCAGGCTGAACAAACCAAGTGGCCTCAAACGCTCTTCATAGGGCTTCCTCTCAAGGCCCTTCACCGTTCTTTGGACACTCTCTAACAGCTCAATGTCTTTCTTATATTCTGGCACTCAGAACTGCCCCCAGTACTCGAGGTGAGCCCACCCCAGTGCAGAGCAGGGCGGGACAATCCCCTCCCTTCCCTGGCTGTGCCTGATGCCCCCCAGGACAGGGTTGGCCCTCCCGGCTACCAGGGCTCAGTGACTCACATTCAACTTCCCATGGACCAGCACCCCCAGCTCCCTTTCTGCAGCGCTGCTCTCCAGTCTCTCGCTCCCAGCCTATACACACCACCGGGGTTGCCCAGGTGCAGAACCCGCACTGGCCCGTGTTACTGCCCGCAGGAGTAGGAAGCTGTAGGGCACTGAGACAACTACTGCGCACCGGCCCGGGGGCGCCTCCGGGCAGGGCGGGGCTGCCGGAAGGGCAGGGGGCTGGCCGGGGGCGGGGCCCCGCTCGGCACTTCCGCTTCCGGCGCAGCGCCGCCCCCGCGACGTGTGTCTGGTCCCGGGGCCAAGATGGCTGCGGCCGCGGGGGCGGTGGCGGCGGCAGCGGGGCTGTGGAGCGAGGTGAACCGCTGTGGCCAGAACGGCGACTTCGCCCGCGCACTAAAGTCCGTCAATAAGAGTGAGTGCGGCGGCATTGCCGGCCCCCGCCCCGCGGGACTGTGGTCCCTGCCCGGGCGCGTTGGCCTTGGGGAGGGGCGCTGCGCTGTGGCGGGGAGCGGGTGGTGCCGTCTGTAGGTTTCGTGCCGGGAGCAGGGCTGCGGGCAAAGGCTCCGGGAGTCTTACTGTGTTGGGGTAGAGGGAAGAGGGGCAGCCGGGGCCCAGGCTCCGCTGCTGTACCACGACCATCGGGTGCTGTGTTGCATTACGCATCCCTTGCTGTGGGTCAAGCCATCGGAGTTATTTGTGGGTTTTCGTTCCGTTTTGATCATGGGAGGAAGGAGAGCTTTTTCGCCGGGAACTGGAGGAGTGGTGTTGTGCATATGGACTAACTGACTTGAGAGCAATAACTTGCTCGAAACTGAGAGTTCAGGTTGATGTGTTGTTTTGGTGGTTTGGCATCCAAAACGGGATTGCAGTATAAGGCATATTGTGGTTAAAAGTTCTGTGCTGCTAGTAGGCAGTAGGGATTCATCTCCTGTCCTGGAAAAGTTGGTATCCATGAAAAAAATCAAATAGCAAAACCCATGCCTCTCTTCTAGTTCTCCCTCACTGTCATCCACTGGTAGAAAGTTTTAGTGTGTAAAGTGACATGAGCCACACTGTTCTTCTATACCAGCTGTTTTCTTTCCTGAGTATCCTTTACGTGGCACTGGGGCCTTGGCACTGTGTTCTCTGCATGGAAGCGAAATGCAAAGGAAAGGTTTGCCCAGGTGTTTATACCCCTTTGGTGCAGCTCTCTTCCAGACATGTTAGCACAGTGCATGCTTCTGGTAACTTCAGGATTCATGCTGGATTGTTTTATCCTGCTGAGGTTTGTTTCATGATCTGAGCCAAACCAAGCCATGCCAGGATGCTTTAAGCTGACGTGAACACTCTCTAGGATGGGTTTTTGCAGCTCAAATAATATGAGTTTCTTACAAAGCCTGAGTGTGTTTGAGTTGGATCGTTGTGTTGAAACTGTTTTCTTCCTCAGTACTGCAGATCAACAAAGACGACGTGACTGCACTTCAGTGTAAAGTCGTGTGTCTTATCCAGAATGGGAACTTCAAGGAAGCCCTTAGTGTAATCAATACCCACACTAAAGTGTTAACCAGGTGAGTTGTGTCTTGCTGTGCTCTACAAAATATGAAACTCCTGAGTCCTTGAGAAGCTGCTGCAGCTTCAGTGGAAGGGACGAATAAAGCAGCAAAATAAAGACCGAGATATGCGCAGAGACTTTTGGGTTGGTCTTCTCAGTGATGCACTTATTAATGGGAGGGGGTGAGACAGGTCTGGTTGAGTTTGAGCCAGTCTAACGTCTTGCTGTTACTGTTGAAGGGATTGTCCCTAACTGAGCTTTCAGCCACCTTCATGTGCTGATTCTGCTTGTAGATGTGGCTGGGTAGCATGGCTGGTACAAGGGAAAGGGACAGATCTCTCCAGGAGGGAAGTGAGAAGGGAGAAGCCTTTGTTGGTGGCAGTGAGCTGTTGGCTTTGCTTGGCTGTCTCACCATACAGCTCCTTGGGGTCCTTTTCTTTGCCAGCCTGAAGGAACTGCCTCAGCTTTTGGTGTGATGCAAGCCCTTTGCTCATCCTTTCAAAACCTTTCAAGGACCTTGGAGACAAATTGTGTTTGAGAACAAGTCAAGTTCCCATTTGTGTCCTTAAGATTCTGACTTTGTTCCTCATAAGGATGCTCTTTGTGCAATGACAAGGATGAAAATTGCTACCCAGCAGCTGGCTGGCAGCAAAATTTTTGTTTTTCAGATACTGTTCTTAAGGAACTTCTCAGAAAGGTGTGTAGAAGTTATCAGGGTGATGAAACATACCTTTGTTTTTGTTTGCATCTGAATAACATGTAATTACCCTGTTCACCAATTCCTTCTTTCCTGGAACAAAAGGGGTTTAATTCAATTTTTTTTAGCTTATTCTTGTATTATATGGTAAGGAGGAGGAATTTTTTTTTTTTTTTTTTTTTGTATTCCACTGGTTTCAGAGTTCTTGCTATAATTCTTTTGGCTCATTCTGCTGTGTGTCTGTTTCTATGTCCTGCAGAGCAAGGAAGGTGGTGGTTCTTGGTCTGTCTTGAAGTTTTCCTATCCTGCACTGTGGCTGCTTTGATTTAATTCTAAATGCCATTACTTTTCAAACTTCCTTAACACTCAGTTGAATCGAGATCATTTTAAATAGGCAAAGTACAGCTCATAATAAGTGGCCCCAGGCAGGAACTAAAGGAATTGGTGGTTAATTTTCCTTTGGCTTAAGTGGTAACTCAGGGGGTAGGTGGAACATAGCATTCAAGGCTTTGTTTCTTTGAGAATGCTTCCCTGCTGGTGTGAGCTTGCTTTGAAGCCAATTTTATGTTGGCAGAAGCAAACCCTTTTGCTGCAGTTGTGCTGCGATGATATTTCAAAATAGGTTAATGTTACCTTTGCCTTGGTACCGGCCTGTAAGTGGGACTGTGTTTTATACCTTTTCTTCTCTCTCTCTGTGAGTCGATTGTCTTTAAAAGTTTGCTGTAACACTGTTTCATTGCAATGTAATGTCTTATCCTTAATGAAGTTTGCTATTGTATTACCTTTTAAGCATTTAATTAGCATAATTAGTAGGCGGTCTGGAGCAGAGAGGATTTGGAATACAATGTGTGTAGAAATGCTGTTAAAAAGGAACCTTTTTTTTGGATGAAGTTTTGATATGCTTTCTCTGCTGAACACCAAGTAGATAGAAGATACTTTCAGTGCTCAACAGATACATAATTCAGTAATCTGGGATCATGTGTTTGGATTTTTGGTTATGTAGCAGTCTGTGACTAATTAGGGCTAGTTATATGTGAGTGAATGTTGTTGAATGGAAACTCTAGTGCATGCTGTCAGCCTTTGTCTTGTCCTTGCAGTGACGTTATTGCCTTTGAGAAGGCCTACTGTGAGTACAGGTTGAACCGTATTGAAAGTGCTCTCAAGACCATTCAGAGTGCCAGTCAGCAGACAGACAAACTGAAGGAGCTTTATGGACAAGTGGTAATTACAAGCTTTTCTTCCTGGTGGGAGTTTCATATGCTGGATGCCTTGTCCCTCCTCTAATGGGGGGCAAGTATGAGGACAGAATTTCCTTCTCTGGCTTTGAGGTAAGGACAGGTATGGCTCCAACTGCTCAAACTTCTGTGGAACTTCAGTTGCCTGTTTCTGGCGACAGAGTCATCATCTTATTCCCACAGAACCAAAGCAATACATTTGTGACTTCTGCTCCCTTCCTGGGTCTGGCCTGGTATTAGCCATCGAGTTGAGGAAGGAAGAGATCTGATGGGATTTGTTTGTGGTTCTGCCATCTCTTTGCATTAGATACCTGTTCAGGAATGGTTTGTGGGACCTGACGTCTCAGGCATTAAAAGTGATGCAGAAAAGAAGTTATGCTTTTTCCTCTCATTTTTTCCTGGTTGATCAGAACAGTTTTGTGAAGATTTGGCTATCTTCTCTCAGCTGCCTGAAAGACCATTCATTTAATTTCTTTCTTAGAGAGGCGATCTAATTTGGAAGAAGGCTGTTTGAGGACAAAACTGAGTAAACTGCTGCTTTTAAAGAAGCTGTTTTAGGAATAAGAGCTGTGTCATTTTTGTGCAGGTATCTGGTGTCATTGCTTGAGTCCTTGCAAGTGTAGTCTATATAGTTTGCCCTTAAAGGTAGATGCAAATGTTAGTAATGTTCAGCTTAAAACATATGATGCTCAGCTGCTCCCAGTCCATGGGGAGGGAGGAAGGAGGCTGTAGTTACCAGCATGCACAGAAAAATATTGTTCTGAGGGCTAATCCCTTTCCTTTCTCAGTTGTACAGACTGGAACGTTATGATGATTGTCTGGCTGCATACAGGGATCTCATCCGCAACTCCCAGGATGAGTATGAGGAGGAAAGAAAAACCAACCTCTCTGCTGTTGTGGCAGCACAAAGCACGTGGGAGAAGGTGGTGCCAGTAAGTGAGTATGTGTGTCTGTGGGTGTAAGAGTGAGAGCCAAGGAATAAAGGATACAATTTGTGTTGGAATTGTAGATACTGAACAGGACAGAAATGCGTTCCTGTCTCATAAGGATGTCTGAGTGGGTTGAAGATCACGTAGTGGTTTTCCATGTATGGAGGAATAAATGCTGTTATTGTTCATGAATTATACTTCACCTTTGATCTCTAGAGAGGTTGTACTGTTAGATGTCACAGCAGAGCAGGAAGTAGATCTTTCTGAACCTGCATTAGCAGAACACCTGTGGTGATTAGCACTTTCCTCTCTCATTACCTTCTTGCCCAGGGTTAAAGCTAGTTGCTCTGATCACCCAGCCATGCTTGGGAATATTTTTTTTAATGAACACTGCAGATCATAATGTTTACATTTGTTTAGAAATGCTTGTCCTTGAAGGTGTGCACAGCATGCTCAGCTTTCTCTTCAGTGCTGTGGATACACTTTCTAATCCTCTAGAACAGCAATTCTTACTTGCCCTCTTGGACCAGCCTAAGTAGTCCCCAGGTTCAGGGTGAAGTTTCCTTGCTGCCTTGTCTGTTGCCTCTGACTTTGTGCAGTGTGAGGGAAGATCCTTTGTGCTGCAACTTACTTGCCAGGTGTGTGCCCTGCTAAATTTACTTCTTAAATTTATTTTGCAAGGATTAGTCTGAATGTACAGGAAAACTCTGGTTTGTGTCTGTTGCCTGTCAAATCTGTAGAGATCAGTTGGTGTACAATGTTGTATTTGTTTCTCATGTTAGGAGGATTTAGGCCTTCGAGAAGCTACCTATGAGCTGTGTTATAACAGTGGATGTGCATTGATTGGGCAAGGAAAGCTGAATGAAGCAATGAAAAAACTACAAAAAGCAGAAGGTAAAAGCCTGGTGAGGTGAGAGGGAAGCTTTGTGTGGTAGAAGTAGTTATGTGCTCTCTGTAGACACAAATCAGAGGAAAAGAGGTTTTGAGAACTTAAAAACTGACCAGCAGCAGGATTTGTTGCAAAGCTGGTGTTTCTGGAGAAGCATTCCTCTGCAACTCTTTTCCAGAGCCATCCAGCATGTACCATTTCCTGGCTTTCCTACAGCCCCCTGATTTGTATTCAATAAGTTTGTGCATTTTTTTGAAGCAGAAAGTAGATGTGAGTGTAATCTCACATTAATCTCACAGATAAGCATGAGATGTCTCATCTATTGTAACTCCTGATTTTGTTAGTATGAGTATGTATTTAAAAACATGCTATAGAAGTTCAAAATACTTCATGGTATGAATTAGTATAAGCCAGTAAATGAGCTTTTTAGCAAAGAGGATTTTTTTTTCTGTGGAGTAAAAGGGCAATTTTGTGTGTTTAAAAAAATTCTGGGGAGAGAACTAGGAAGGACTAGTTTCTGTCTGAGCTAATTGCTCTTGCAGATAAATAGGTCAGTTCTGTCCCAGTTTTGATGAAGAATAACAACTGTCCCATACAACTGATAAGCATGTGCAATCTGAGCCTGTGTCCTTTGATAGTAGTCCTTTGGAGAGCAAACAAATGGCGTTCTGGTGAAGTATGAGAAAGTGAAGAAGTGACTAGTGTGAGTACTGAAAACTAACAGAATTCCTGCCCCATAAAGGGTGCTGTAAGCTGAATCACAGGCTTGCAGCGCTTAACTCACAAGACTGGTGAGCAGTTGCAGCTGAGTGATCCCTATGGTAAGGATCAGGAGTTAGGTCTAAGGAAGTTTGCTCAGGAGAGAAAATGAGTGTCTGGGAGGAACAGTATCTTCTGTGCCTTTGATAGTTCTTCTGCATAATGTAGTCTGCTCTCTCATGCTTATTCCCATCTATCATCAGAGTGGTAGTCTGCCGTGCCCTTGTAGTGCTGCAGAAGTTTCAGGGATACATGAAAAAGTTGTATATTCCCCCACGCTTCTTGCCTATTTTTTCCCCCCTTAAAGCCTTCTAAATTGTGTTTTTCAATTTGTTTTTCCTTGTAGAGCTGTGCCGCCAGTCGCTGTCTGAAGACTCTGTAAGTTCCTGATGTTGTTCTGGAGAGTGTTTGCTTTGCAGCGGCGGGAGTGAGGATGCAGTCACAAAGTGCAGAGAGCCAGAGGAGAGGCAGGGCTGCTCTGCTGATTCCAGCTGGTGAGGCTGGGGCAGCCATCATGGCTGTTGCAGGAGGGCAGCTGACACTGCAAGCTGTTTGCTGCTGTGCTCCTTGCATAGTTGCCTGTTCTGGTGCAGGTAGACATTTCAGAGGTTGTCTGAAACATCTCTGTGACCTACCCCTGCTAGGGATGAACATGCTGAGTGAGTGGTGACAAACAGGGAATTTGTAACCAATCCTTGCAGAGGGGCAGATTGAATATACAAGTTAAGGTAATCTTTGGATTCTCACTGGGATAGGTAAAGCTTTCTTTTCTCCCAGTTTAACTCAGGTATGCTTCTGTTCGTGCTGTGGCTACAGCCTTCACCTGTGGTAGCTGGGGTACATTGCCACTAATACTGCCCAGGAATGCTCACAGATGTTTGCCAGCAGAATGCTGAAGCCAAGGGAAGAGAGGTGAGATAGCAGCTTTTAACTTTTTGCTTTGATTTTCCTTCAGGATGTGACAGAGGAAGACATTGAGGCTGAACTGGCTATTATCCATGGTCAGATGGCTTATATCATGCAACTGCAGGGCCGTACAGAGGATGCTCTGCAGCTCTACAATCAAATAATCAAGTTGAAGTAAGAGGGTTTTTTTAAACAAATGCTCAGCCTTCCATCTGTGAGAGACTGCTGTTCAGTAACAGTATGCTTTCTGCTTTTCTTATATCCAGGCCAACAGATGTAGGACTTCTTGCTGTCATTGCAAATAATATCATCACAATTAACAAGGTATAGAATTATCTCGCTGTTTTTATTGTTGTTACTCAGTTTGCTTCTCTGCTTCTGAGGGGAGAAGGGAGATAATCCATAAAGATGTTTTCTTAAACAGTAGTTAAATTGCAGACCCAGGGACCTTTTCTTCTTCAAGGAAGGTAGTGAAATCTTCTCATGTGCAATTTCCCCAGGACCAAAATGTCTTCGATTCAAAGAAAAAGGTGAAGCTGACCAGTGCAGAAGGTGTTGAGCATAAACTCTCCAAGAAGCAGCTCCAGGCGATTGAATTCAACAAAGCTTTGCTTGCAATGTACACTAACCAGGTAGGGGAATGTGATGTGCAGTAAGTAGCTACAGATCAAATCCATGGGAGTTGGACTGGGCCGAAATGGAGATGCAGCTGTTCTATGTCAGAAGATATGACCATTCGGTTTAGGCACATAAGTGAGCAGAAAAACAAAGTCATCCCTGAAAGAACAACTATCTGTTTAGTGATTTGGGTATTGCTTTAGGGAGGATGGTGTGGAGATAACTGGAAGACAAAAGCGGTGTGAGGGTTCATAGATGTATCTGAAGTGCCACTAAGAGGACTTCTTGGTTCTGTGTACTCATTTCAGGGGAGTCATCACTACTAATTCTTCTTAGATACTGTTGGTTTCTTAGTGCTGTGTAAGGTGCTCGCAGAGGTTGAGGAAAGTGTGTTCTCTCTCCCCACTCCAGGCAGATCAGTGCCGCAAGCTGTCAGCAAGCCTGCAGTCCCAGAGCCCTGAGCACCTGCTCCCTGTGCTTATCCAGGCAGCCCAGCTGTGCCGTGAGAAGCAGCATGCAAAAGCTGTAGGGCTTCTGCAGGTAGGTTAAGAGCAAGTTGGCCAAGTGCCATTTAAACTCGTGCTTTGGTGTTCTCCCGTGCTGTTTTCCCTTTGTTTATTGTGTTTGGTTTAAATTTCCAGGGGTATCTGACCCCTTGTTTTGGTTTGGTTTAATGCTGCTGGAAAGCCTTCACACCCAGTTGAAAAATTCTGCTTTTAAAGGGAAATAGTTCCCTTACATCTCTGATTTTTATGCTTAAGAAGCTGTAGTAGACTTCTAGGGTAAGCAGTAGGCTTTGCTGCTCTGCTTACAGTCAGTTTGCAACACCCTTCTTTGGAGGGAGTGAGTGGCCTGGGACAGAAATCTGAAAGGGCACACTTGCGGTGTGAAGCCTGCCTGTGCTGGAAAGCTTCTTTGGCTGTTGCCAGCTTGCTGTGACTGTGTGTGACATATGATTCACCAAAACAGCAGCGTGGTGCCCACACACAAGTTGAATTGTTGTTTCTTCTGACTCTCAGGACTTTGCAGACCAGCACCCTGCCAATGCAGCTGAGATCAAGCTGACGATGGCCCAGCTAAAAATTGCTCAAGGTATCTAGTGTCCTTCTTTGTTGGGAAGTGTCTGCACATGAAAATGGTAGAGGGGCTAAGAAAGCCAGACTTCAGGGCAATTTTTGCTGCAGTTACTGTTGTGACAGGGGTGCAGAGCAGAGATACTTTCAGTCAGGTGATACATATATTTAGCTATGGCAGGATAATGCTGGTAGCTTAATGCCTGGATACACAGGCTCCACAGATTGCTGGCAGAAATGCCCACAGTCTCTGTGAATAATAGGGCTGAATCTTTTCTGGGGCAGGGTAATTTTGGGAGCAGTGTGAGGCTCCATAATGGTACCATTCCTGTATGCAGTCAGGCAGCACAGACTTGAGCCTGAGGAGAGCTCCCTGGTAGCCAAATCTTGCTCCTAAACCCTTGCAGCATGTGGCAAGAGCAGAAGGGTCCATTGTGTGGAGGCCTGTCTTTAATTCCTGGAATGGGGGAGATGGTATGAGAAGGGGAATTGTTCTGTCCCTATTGTTTACTTTTGGCTCGAAGTTCACTGGTGGGATCAGGTGTTGTGATGCCATTCAGAGTGTGTTCTTCTTTATCTTTCTTCTAGGTAGTGTCACCAAAGC
The DNA here is from genome assembly GCA_013400495.1 of Nicator chloris. Lineage (NCBI taxonomy): Eukaryota > Metazoa > Chordata > Aves > Passeriformes > Pycnonotidae > Nicator > Nicator chloris. Next base: position 305,243 of record WAAE01002992.1, read on the forward strand.
CTGTATGATCCTGAGGAGCATAGAAGAACTGCAGCACAAGCCTGGTATGGTAAGCAAAACTCCGTCTGAACTGTTTAAGGTTTTTCCCTTGTAGGAGAGCTTTGCACTGCCTGCTCCTTTTTGCCTCTTCCCCGTGGTTTCCTCTTGATTTGAGTGTCTGCAGGGATTCTGAGTCCATCTTCCTTGTCTTGGACAAAGGTGGTATTATAACTTGCTTCAGGTAGCCTGAACATAGCCACAGAAGTACTCTGCCTGTCAGAGGGATGCTCTCTGCCTATGTTCCCACTCCCTGGTAATCTCTCAGTCCTGCAAGTTGCCTGGATTTACTTGCATAACATGGCTGGAGCAACTGCTGGTTGCTGGTATGTACTGTTGGGACGTTTTAGAAGCAGCTTTAGGATAGCAGGCCTTAGAGGGATGGTGCTGTGTTCCATCCCTGCAGCATCACCCTGGTCTGCATGCTTATCCACCTGATATTCAGAAAAGCTTAAGGCTTTGTAAATGCTGACATGTTGAGCATAAGCATCTTGAACAGGGGATAATAGTTGTGGATCTGTTCCAAGTGTAAGTGTGAATGATCAAAATAATTTATTGGGGCAGTTAACAATAACAACTCTTTGCCCTTGGTCACCTCTACTTGTGACTGGGATGTCTGCAAATGGATGGTATCCTTATAATCTCTCCAGTGCTGATTTCTTTTTTCATAGCTCTTGGGATAGAGAATGGGGGATGAAAAAGGTTTCCTAATGAAACTGAGTCCTGTGATAAGCAAATAAAGTGCCAAGACTGGAAAGCTCCTTCTGTGGATGCAATCTTCAGCTTGTGCTGTAGGAAAAAGGTGATGGGGATGTTCCTTTGGGAGTGACTTGGGTAGGAAGATCTAGCCTGGGGATCCTGCTTGTTACCACAGCTGTTTTTTAGGGACAGAGGAGAAAGCTCACACTGACTCTGCTTTTGGGAAATCCCATCATTTAACTGCTGAGACTCTGGCTATAGACAATTTGCATGAAGATCTGCTATATATTGCTCTTGAATGTTTCCAGGTGTCTGCGTTGGTGACAATGTACAGTCATGAAGAGGATATCGACAGTGCGATTGAAGTCTTCACACAGGCTATCCAGTGGTATCAGCAATACCAGGCAAGTCAGACCAGAGGAGCTAATGTGCAAGAATCTGTCCTGGATTTTCTAGCTAGTCCAATTCAGCTTTTCCTGTTGATGCATAGCCCCAGCAGTTATCCAGGAGGGGGTTTGGAGACACAAGAGCTCCTGTTTTGTGAGCATTTATCAATAATGTATTATTTTAGATGTGTTACAAATAGGGACCAGCAGCTCCTGTCAGATGAGGAGAGTGGCATCAATGGATGCCTAAATGTAGCGATCAGGACTTCTTCCTGATGGGAAAACATGGTGGAGCAGCAAGCTGCCTTATCCCATGCAGTTCTGCCTCAGCTCCCAGACTCCAAAGGTAGTCTACTTTCTGCGTGACAGGATGTTAACTCAGTTCTCCTTGGCCAAGCTTCAAGGGCATTAAAGCCAGCTAGAGCTGGGCTCCATGCTGTGATAATAAGGAACTAATCGTGGCTGCTGTGTCTTTCAGCCAAAGTCTCCTGTCCATTTGTCACTGATAAGGGAAGCTGCCAACTTCAAACTAAAGCATGGCAGGAAGAAGGAAGCAATCAGCGATTTGGAAGAGCTCTGGAAGTGAGTTGGGTGCTTACTGAGCAGCAGGTCTCCACCCAGAGTCCTCTGCAAGCTGTCCGGTGGCAGGCAGTGTCTGACAATTTTGATTGACTATTAGCTGTCCTTTAGAGTTGCTTTTGCACATGGACTTCAGTGCAAGGCTGTATTTTGGAAGAAGGGGAGATAATTCATTTGATCTATAGTTGATGTTCACTTGAAAACCTGGTAGACTTATCCCAGAAGCTTCTTGTGTGCAGTGAACATTGCTTTGGGGACTGGAATGCAGTTTTTTCTAGTGCTACATAAACATGGATGTCTAGGTTTTAGCTTCTGTTGTGCACTTAATGGGATCTTTTATTGGTGGGGGGAGTGTTAACTTGCCTCTGCTATTGGGGTTTTCCTCTTCTGTTGCCTGCTTCATGATACTGTGAAGTTGTTTACACTTCCCTTTATCCACACCAGTGATGTTTGGTGGTATGCTCTGGAGGCCACATACTAACATGCCTGTCCCCACAGATAGCAACTGTGCTGCAGCAGAAAGCACTGTGTGGTGTTACCAGTCTTTGGGATAAGTAACATTGGTAATTTGGTCCTTTTCTGTTTTGTTTTGTTTTGTTTTCCTCTACAAAGGCAAAACCCAAAAGATGTGCATACTCTGGCACAGCTCATCTCTGCCTATTCCCTGGTTGACCCTGAGAAGGCTAAAGTGTATCCTTTTAATGGTGGCAAAAGAGGTGTTTGGGTATTGCTTCCTTGGATTTTCAGCTGTATGGGGACTTCAGACCCACTCTTACCTGAAGAAAGGCAAGGAACCTCTCTGGAACAGCTACATATCCAGGTCAAGTTGTCTGGAGCTACATTATTTCTCTAATTGGCTTCATTATTGTGATATCTCACAGTATCTCTTTTATCTTTGGCCTCCTTCTCTTTGAGAATTAACAAGACAAGGTGGAACCAAAAATAAGAGCACTTCCATTTTTTCTGTCAGAATCTTGGACCTGTGGTGATAATGCAGGACTGATATAATATGGCTAAGTTCTTGCTTACCTAAAATCTCGTTCACATACTGCATTTGTCACCTGAGCCACTTTCACAGGAAGTTGTTCCCTGTGTCCCTGTATTAAAGAGAGAAAAATGAGGCAGAAGGCAATTAAGCAGCTCATCCCAACTTGTGTAAGAAGCTAGTGAGAGAGATGGAAATAGTCCTATAGGCCTGTCTGGTGTCTGCATTGCTAACAGACAGAATTTATTCAAACTGAGGTTGCCTGTTGCTGTCTGGAAGAACATGGGTGTTTATGCTTGCTGGTTTGCATCCCTGAACTCTTCCCTTGCAGTCTTAGCAAACACTTGCCTTCCTCAGACACCATGTCACTGAAAGTAGATGTTGATGCACTGGAGAACTCCCATGGAGCAACCTATGTTCGGAAGAAAGCTGGGAAGCTCACTGGAGACAACCAGCAGAAGGAGCAAGGGTAAAGCAGGCTGCTGTATTTTTTATTTCATTTTACTGCTATAGCTCTGGTGCATCCTTCTTTGAGGTGGTTCAAGAACCACATCTGGTGTGGTGAAGGCATTGCTGTAGAAGGCAGGCTGGTTGGAAAGGGAGCCTTTTGTTTAACCACAAGGAGGTTTATGTAGCAGCAGACCAAGTTCTTAGAGAGACAGGAATGGTTTCGCTTCTTCCAGAGCTAGTTTTTAGTTGACTTGTCTGCTCTGTCTCTGCTATTTCACAGTGTCTTGTTTTCCTTCCAGACAAGGGGAAGTGAAGAAAAAGAAGAAAAAAAAGAAGGGTAAGTTGTATTCCCTTGCTGTTGACACAGCACAGCTCCAAAGAGCTCTCCAAGTTTTTTCTTCAAATAGCCAGCCTCCAAGTCCCAAGGAGCTAGAGCCCTTTGCTAGGACTGGGTCTCTGGGAACCTGGATCTTCATGATAGCTTGTTTGGTTGGGACATTTTTCCTCAGAAATGAGAGCCACGCCCTGATAGGATGATGTAGTTGCTGGTCTCTTTGCACTGCCCAGCTACTGACATCCCATGCATGTCCCTTGGTGATGCCTCTGTTGTGTTGACCCCAATCTCATTTCCTGGCACTGGATGTTCTGCAGGAAAGCTGCCAAAGAACTACGACCCCAAGGTGACTCCCGACCCTGAGCGGTGGCTTCCAATGCGAGAGCGGTCCTACTACCGTGGACGGAAGAAGGGCAAGAAGAAGGATCAGGTCGGCAAGGGGACTCAGGGTTCAACCACAACTGGCTCCTCTGAACTGTAAGTACCCATTTTGCAAGGATTGATGCGGGAATTCGCTCCTGGGCAGCTGGGAGGGTTGTGTTTGTGCTGCTCCCCTGCAGCTCTGTCACCCTATCAACTGTGGGTAGCACAAGTGACATTGTACTTTGCTGCTTGAACTGGCTACCAGCTGCTCTCCCTGGAGATCCCTGTAGGTTCCTGAAAACCAGTGTGATAGGATAGGCATGCTTGAAGGTGCCAAGGTATAAATAAAATTCTTATAGTCTTTTAATGCGCTTTTCCTTTGGCAGTGAGATGAATTTTGCATGCTTTCTCTTGAGCAATTTGCTTTGAAGTCTTTTGGCAGCTGCAGAACCATTAGCCGTGATATGAGAAAACACTGTACTTCCTTCAAAGCTGACACTGATTATTTGAGCTGGAATCAAGAATTACCATTATGTAAGAAGCCTGACAGGAAGGTGGTGTCTTACTAGCATCTGAGAGGAGGGATGCTGGGTTTGCACTGCCTAGGAGTGGGACCTGAAAGGCTTCTTGTGTGTTGCATGAGCTGTCACATGTCTATGCAAAAGTTAGCCTTGCTTTCATTGTCAGGGACTTACACCATCTAGTGAATGTCAGTTAGAAGGTGATTGCTGCCCTTTGAGACATGTTCCCATCCTCCGCCACCTCCTTCTGTATGTTGAAGCCTATTTAAGATCTCCTTGCATGAGTGCCCTCTCATACATAATGCCTGGTACCTAATGGGGCAGCTGCTGCTTTTCACTGTCAGCTCCTTGCATTAGTACCACATCTTGCAGGTGGTTGTGAGCTCACACAGTGTCTTTTTCTCTTGTCTTCCTGCAGGGATGCCAGTAGAACTGCCAGCAGCCCACCTACCTCCCCTCGGCCCGGCAGCGGGGCAGCTGTATCAGCTACAAGTAACGTCATCCCTCCCAGGCACCAAAAACCTGCAGGTGCTCCAGCCACCAAGAAGAAACAGCAGCAGAAAAAGAAGAAAGGGGCTAAAGGAGGGTGGTAAAAAGCAGGATGTGTAACCTCCCTTCTTCAATACCTGATGCTGGTTGCAGAATAAAGGTCAAAAGCAAGTGCTGGTGAAAGACTATTGGCATCTGGATCTCTGTCCTGCCTGGTAGAGGTCTGGGGGGAGATGGGCTGGTATAGATGCCATGATGTGTCTGCTCACCAAGTTCCCTTGTCCCAACAAGGACATCACATCTCCTCATATCTGCCTTCACTGTGACTTGGGTTGCTGCCATCAAAGTCAAACATAGCCCCTAAGGAAAAAATCTGTTTCTGTGTTGCCAGACATTTAAGAGATAAGGGATAATCAAGAATTTCTTGAAGTGCTCCTCTTGCATGTGTCAGTTCGGGCCTTTAGCAGATTTATCTATGCATGATGGAAGCGCTTTTATGTCAGTCAGTCATTGACCACTAAAGAGTGAAGTCACAAAGCATCTTGGAAAACAACATCTGGGCTTTATAATACAGGGTAAGATAAGCTGAAGGGGTATAACAAGACTGTTAGGAGAAAGCATGGTGAAGTGTATGGCAGCAGATTCAGTATCAGATTTTCTGCAAGCCAGATGCCTTATTCTAAAGGGCTTGGCAAAACAAAGGTGAGCTGAATGTGTGTGGTTGTCTCAAGTGCGCTTCCTCCTCCTTGGCCTTGCCCCAACGTTTCTACGAGTCATAGGTGCTGGGTTTATGAAAATAAAAGAGTGGTACAGCAGCAGGTCAGTTTAAGCACGGTGACGTTGGAGAGGGACCCAGAATAAAGAAATCCCCAAGAAATTATACCCTTGAGACTGTAAGTGCCCACCCTGCATGCACCTTGCACATGCCTCTTGACACAATGGTTATTTTTGGTCTGGATCTTTAACACCTTACTGAGGTGTTTCTCTCTGGCCATGCAGGAGGCTGTTAATGGTTCTTGCGAAGTTGCAGCTTTGCTGACGATTGTCTCCTTATCTTCTGGTATATCTGCTTGCTGGCAGAAATTATAAAAGCCCAAGAGTTAGGATGAACACATTTATCAACAACAAAAACAACAGTGTGTTATCAATATTCTTCCTGTACTAAAGACAAAGCACAGCAATAACCAGCTACTAGGAAAATTACTAAGAAAACTGATTTCAGCTATGGAGGTGTAAGTTCATGGTCTGCAGCCTGAGGCTTCAGCAAATCCAGCTACTCATCCTGACCAAGTAAAGCTAAGCCGACAGCATACTAAATCACACAGAATTATAACTATCTCATTCTGCTGAAAACTTACTCATGCTAAACTACTATCTCTCAACACGTCTTGAGGCTTCTGTTTTGATCTGAATGTAGCCAAAATATTTTTCCAGACACAGACTGTCAGTGGGTAGAAATGGCACCTTGGAGAGGATTGTCAGATGTCAGCCCAAAAGGCAAAGGCTTCTGTCTCTGAAAGAGTTTAAAACAAAGGCCTTAAAAGGCAGGGATCAAGGGACGTGTCACTGTGGCTTAGGAAAAAAACAGCTGAGTCTCCAGGGAGTAAAAATCTTCTACGCAGAATCCATTTTTGTACCTTACCTTAACCTGTGCAGTGGGAGTATCTGAGAAGGGGGCTGAAACTGTGTTGTTCTGAGAGAGACAAAGCAACAGAGCATAGAGAAAGAAAACAGCTGTATGAATGGCTGGCAGGCACTTGCTGCCGAGTGCTGAACAAAGAATGTTGTTTTAAATTACTTCCCTGGGCGATGTGCCTCTGCTTAGGCAGCAGCTGGTGACTACAGGACAGAGAGCCCTGTCCTGCAGCAATCCCGTGTTTGGAGAGGAGATACTGGAGGAGAACGCCGCTCTGTTCTTGAAGCGTCTTCTCTGGTCAAACCTAGCCCAAGCTCTGCCTGATGGAAAGGCTCACTCGTGACACTGCCGGAGCCCTGTCCGGGGTACCGGGACAGTGTCCTGACTGCTGCGCGCGCAGGCAGAGGCAAGCTGGGAACAAATCCCACGGGGGTGGGAGCTGGGGGGAGCAGCAGCAGGTGTGCGGAAACCGTGGCCTCCCTGTACCAGCGAGAAGCCGCCCGTGGCAGGGCTCTCTGTTTGCCTGCCGCTCGCGTGTTCCCGGCCTGGCAGTGGGAGCCCGGCTGGCGGCGGAGCCGCGTTCGAGGCTGTCGGGGGCGCTCTCCGTGCGCGCTGCGGGTGCGCGGTGTCCGGTGCCCGCGGCCGGAGCGGCGATGGGCTCCCGCCTGCGGACCGCCGCGCTCTGCGGGGCGGCGCTGGCCCTGGCGGGCGGCACGGTCGTGGCGCTCCGGGCCTGGGCCCGCCTG
>WAAE01002992.1:312491-449902 GCA_013400495.1 Nicator chloris
GGGCGAGGCCGCGGGGTCGGGGAACGCCCGCGGGGCCCTCCGGGGCCTCTCGGCGGGGCAGCGCCGCCCCGCCCGCCTCGGGTCACGGCGCTCCCTGGCAGCCCCGGCGGCGCCCTGAGCCGCGGCGGGGCGGTAACCGGGCCGGGGCCGCTGTCCCCGTTTTCCTGCCCCGCCGTGCCCGGGGCCGGCTGGTGTCCCAGGGATCCCCCATCGCTGCGGCCGGGCGCTTGTGCCGCAGGAGCCCCGCGGGCATCTTCAGCTTCTTCACCGTGAAGGGGCTTTTGCTGTGCTCTCCAGGCCCCTTGTTCAGCCTCCTTCTTTCCCCCCAGCCCTGCTAAGCTTTGCTCTTGGCCCGGCTGCCCGGGTAAGTGTGCTGCCCCTCGCTTTGCAGGGTAAAGGAGACAGTAAGCAGATCCTGGTGCTGGGCCTGGATGGGGCTGGGAAGACTAGCATTCTGCACTCCCTGGCAACTAACCGCGTCAAGCGTAGCGTGGCTCCCACCGAGGGCTTCAATGCCATCTGCATCAACACCGAAGAGTCCCAGATGGAGTTTCTGGAGAGTGAGTGAACCGGTTTTACTACTGAACATAAAATAAGTTCCTGTCTTGTGCCCTAGGGATCAGGCATGTATTTTAAAAGCTCAGTGTCTCCACGTGCCTGTTTCGATAATGTGAAGCTGTAATTATTTTCTCCTTGGGGATTCTGCTTTCCTACCCAGCCTCTTTGAAGGAGAAGACACAATGGTGTTAGAGATCAGTTTTCATCCAGCCCTGACATCCTGGGAATTCTACTCCCAGAGAGAGATGGGTAATCAGCCTGATTGGGTGAAACCGGCAGAGGCTTCCCCAATAAGCCCTGTGTTGTGGTCCATAGCTGTTGTACTGCTTCTCCTTGGTGCTCCTGGCAAAGGGCAAGAGCTACAGAGGAAAAATAGTAAGTGAAAGAAGAGAGGGGGAAGAGAAAAGCTTTGTACCATTTCTGTTCAAAAGCCTCAAAAGTGGTGTTTTCTGGTCTTTAACAGTCTTTTGAATGTCTGTAGCATTTTGTTAAAATTTCTGTACTGTCCTTAGCTCTGATTTTTGGGTACTGTCCGTGCCCACAGAAGGCATCTCCTGTGATGCCTTTGGTGGGTTGCAGCTGTTCAAGGTGCAGCTAGCTAATGGGAAAGGTGGAGGCCCTGGGGTCAGGTCACTCCCTGATACAGAGAGGCTGACATCCCAGCCTCATCAGTGCCTGCCTTCTGTGGAGGCAGGAGCTGCTCATTGCTTCCTGCTGTTTCTGCACTGTGCTGTACCAGTGCTCAACTGACTCAGTTGGCAGCTAGCCCATAGATGCCTCTGTACCTTTAGCTGGTCTCAAGGAGTTGTGCTGTTCCCAGGTAAGCTTTTGCAGTGTGGGAATGAGGCCACTTAGGCAGAGTTTCATGCCTAGTCTAGCTAGCATAGGAGTCTCTGCAGTGGACTGGGGAAATCATCTTTAGAGAGATGCTTGTAGTCTGTGCCCCTTGCCTGGTAGGTAAGAGGGTGTCTCCTACCGGGATGTGCTTTCCGTGTGTGAGCCCGGAGAAACCCACAGTGTCTGTTCTCCTGCCTGGGGAAGGTCTGGGCCCAGCACTGCGCACACCACAGCAGAACCTGTTGTTTCTGAGTCGTCCTTCCCTCTCTGGTCCAGGTTGGTAGTGACTGAGATGTGATGGCTGCGATCTGACCCATGGGAAATGCAATGTCTCAGGCCAGTTTCAGCCAGGTAAATCTGTGCATGGCTCTCTAATCTGGTTACTTATCTAGTCTGTACCATCGCCTAGTCCAGGGGTTAGCAGCCTATGCTGTGATCATACGGCACCAGGTGATCAGCAAACAGCAGCAGTTTTATTTTGCTGGCTTAGGTGGAAAACTGTTCTTTTTCTTTGTACCAGCATATAGATAACTGGGTGGTATCTTGTCTTATGCAGGGGGTAGGAGCTCCTGGCTTCTGCTGAGTTCCTACAAGTTTAGGGGAAAAAAAATGTTCTCTGTGAGGTTGCTGACCCCTGGGTTATGCTATGCATGAATACATGTAACAAAGGGAGCAGTGCTGAGCCCCTGCAGTACCACAGTACAGAATCGGGCTTCTGTCCCAAACATTACATGTCAGTCACAGCCCTTTGGCTCTTTTCCACAGTGGCAGACTTGCAGTTCTGCCTCCAGGTACGCTGGGCCACCTGAAGAGGCAGGCATGCTCTAGTGGGAAATGTTACTTCCCTTGGCACAGAACAGTCAAAGAAGGCAATAAAAGATGGCTGTATAGTCAGACAGTTTTGAAAAGAGCTCCTGTGTAAGGCAGGAGACAATGATAGGGAACCCCAGATATATTGCTTTGAAAACTTATTACTTTTGAGAGACTCACACATGCCTTTTGAGCACCTCAGTACTCTTTGAGTGAGTAATCCTGCCGTGTGCCTAGAGAAGACCTAGAGATCTGAAAACAAATCTGAAATACTTAATATACTGATACTTATTCCTTCTGCTATTAAACTCAGCAAACTACTGAATTCTTTGTCCCCAGATGGGAACAAGAATCTCAAACAACTTGCTGTCTATGGTTTCACCAGAGAATTATTTTAAGACCTAATTTTGAAGGTGAACAGCTTTACTCTGTATCCAGCAGAGAAGAGCTCACGGAGAAATGTATGCTGTGAAAGATTACTCCAAAGGGTTGCCTGAAGAGTCTGCTGGGACTTGATTTTTCTCTCTTCCTTAAGCACCTCTGGTTATTGACAAAACTGCATCAGTTTTCAGGTAGTTCTTAATGTCATACAAATACAATGAGAGCCCTCCACACCTGAGAGCTAAATTTCTCCTCTGGAAATTGTAGACCTGCTTTGTCTTAAAACGAGATGGACATTTGGAGATAGGTTATATGGGAACATTTGGTGTTTATGGACACTGAACTGTTTTCTACTCTTCTTCCTTGCTTGAGAGCAAAAACCAACAAGGCAGAAAGCAACTGTAAAGAAACTTAACCCAGAGCTTAAAATGTTGGGTTTTTTTTTCCCCCAGAGCATACACATATGCCTTCATGGGACCTGACTGGGGAAAATAAAGCTGTTTTCAGTCTCATGTGCAGTAGCTCAAATTGTTTGAGGTTTTGGTAATCCAGATACCTTGGGTTTTCGACCCAGGGCCTGCTGTCTGCATCTCTGGGAGCAGTGCTGCTTGAATTACTAGGTGAATCCTGTGCTGCTGTCTTCTCTTCCAGTCGGGGGCAGTGAATCTCTGCGTTCATACTGGAAGAGGTATTTGGCCAGAGTGCTGTTGCTGGTCTATGTCGTGGACTCGGCTGATCATGCCCGACTGCCTATGGCAAAACAGCTGCTTCATCAACTAATCCAGAACAACTCCACCCTGCCTGTGGTAGTTCTGGCCAACAAGCAGGTAAGAGTTCCCTGCTGCTGGCACAGCTTGGGCTGGCAGCAGCTTTGGAAACAGCAACAAAGCCTTTCAAAAAAGGCTTCATGCCTTTAAGGAGGGCACACGGCTGGGAGTCTTTCTGACACACCTGTTGACCACAAAACAAAAGAGTCTGAAGTTGTTTTGGATCTGCAAGAAGCAGGTCCTGTGCTTGGTGAAGATGCAATCAGAGCTGTGGGTGGAAACTGCTGTACAGTTGCAAGGTTTGGGAGCTTCAAGGGAGACCACAGTTAGATGTGAAGTTAGGTTTCTGTTCTGAGTATCTGCCTAGAAGTACCACTTTACCTAACAGCAGCTAAAAGGTGAAGCACTGTTGTTTGCCTTCAGACTGTCCAGTTGGTTGCTCCTAAGGCTGCTTCTGAAACCAGAGAGAAAGAGCAGCTTTCCTCACGAGGCAGTGCTTCCTCCTAAGATCTTTGTGAAAGGCTCAATGACTGGTGCTGTACCTGGAAAACAATTGGGCCTCGGGTACAGTCAGATGACAGAAGAGCCCAAGGGCTTTAATCACAGATTTTCTTTTATCAAGGTTGTGTGCTCAGTTTGCTCCACACTGTTACCTCCTAAATTTCTAGTAACTGAGGCCCGTTACTAGTAGTTATTTATGTTACTCTTGAATACCAGTGCAGGCTTGGGCTACATCAGTCTCAAATGCATCAGAAACCCTGGTGGCTGAGAAGGTAGGCTGAGCATGACTGTTGTATATCTGCCAATTCTTGTAACTCTTTGCTGGGCACCTGGGGTCTTGGGCCAGCAGTGCTTTTGTCTGCCTTGTGCAGGTGGTCTTACATAGTTATCAGAAACAGTGGAATTAGTGTAGAAATAGAAACAACTGTACTCATATTTCTTTGAGAAGAAATTAGGTTAGAGATTAACTCTTTTCCCCAAGGCATTTTAGGATGTGGGAAATGACCTCATAGAAGGTACGTAAGAATGGTGCCCCAGAGCCTTTGAGACTCTTTCTGTCCCTGGACAAAAGCAGTAGCTCAAAGTAGGAACGGTGTCACCACCTCTTGCAACTAACAGGGTTGTTTTATTTTTGTGTAACAGGACCTCGAAGGTGCATATTGCATCACTGATATTCATGATGCTCTGGCTCTGTCTGATGCTGGGGACAAGAGGAAGATGTTCTTGATTGGTACCCACGTGGCAGAAGATGGCTCTGAGATCTCTTCCAGCATGAAGGATGCCAAGGAGCTGATAGGGCAGTTGCTTTTGGAAGCACAGTGACAGCTCTTTTCTTACAACATGGTGTTTGCAGCTGAGGGAGAGCAGGTGTTAGTATAGGGTCAGTTTGCTGTGTGTACAGATATGCTTTCCTGGTGGGTGTGGAATTCCTCTGAAAGTGATAGCTAGTTGGTAAGAAAATCCTAATTTGTAGTGGTTTGAAAATACATTTGAGAAGTAGTCTATTTTTAGCATATTTGTAGGAGAAAAATAGTCTATCTCTCAGGCAGCAGATTTAAGGGAAAATGTAGCTTAGATGGGCTAGATAGCTTCATGTCAGGTGGGAATCAAGCACTGACTTCTGTGGAAGAAAGTTGCATCCAGTGAATTTTACATGGCTTGATGTCTCAGGTTAAAGTGAAATTTGTTTACTTCACAGATTTTACAGAACCCTTTTAATAGTGGTGTTCTGTTAAAAATGAGACCTCACTTCTTGACAGTATCAGAAATTTAAAGTGCTGCAACTAGTATTTTTGACAGTGACAATTCTTGTTGCTGTGTTGGACCCAGTTGTTACGGGCGTGGCAAATGGGTAATCTCTGGAAATTGGTTTGGTTACTGCTTCTTTAGTGGGTAAGAACAAGAAAATGAAAGCAGTAATATAATAAGTGTTTCTTTGCCTACAGGCAAAAAACCAAAATGGTGTAATTTGAGGTAGTGACTGGATGCTTTTAAGTTAAATTGGCACCAAAGGTGAGAGACTCGTCCATCAGGTTGAGCAGCTTAAGCTTAGTCCGAGATGTCCTCGAGCAAGCAGTCTTACTCGTGAAAACCCTGTTATTTCTTGACAGTGGTTTCTGTTAGCACAGCAGTTGAGGAAGGTGACAAGCTGCTGAGGACTGTCACTCTCCCAGTGTCTTCGTAATTATACTCAAAGGACATGACCCAGGAGCAGTCCTGTAAAGGACCTGTTCTGCACCTGCATCTATTGTACGAGGCTTTTCTAGTTTTGTCCTTTGTAACAGATGCATAAAGCAGAAAATTCCACCCTAACCACCGGTCCGGGCTGCTCTCTTCTCTTCCAGTCGTGGAACAAGACTTTTGGGTGCGGGAGGCTCCCGAGGCCTCAGTGGGACGGCCAGCACGACAGGGGGGCCCGTCACCCGCGGGCAGAGGCCGGCTCTCGGCCTGTGTGCCCGGGCCCGCCGCGGCCGGGGGGGCGGGCGGAGCCGTTGGGCGGGGCCGGGCCATGGCGGCGCCCGGGGACTTCTACGGTGCGTGGGGCCGGGGCGGCCGGGCCCCAGCGGCGCCGGGACCNCCGCGGTGGGCTCGGGCAGGGAGGGCTCCCGGGCACGGTGGGCTGGCTGTGGCCGGCAGGGCCCGAGCACGGCGGCGGCGGCGACTGCGGGATGCCGACCCCGTTTCATGGCCATCGCTGCCGTCGGGGCACGTGGCTGCACCTGTCGCCATGTCGCTGGTTTTCCTGTCATCTCGTATCCCCCACCCCACGGTGGTTTTGTGCTGGCACCGAGTCGCAGTTTAACACAGCTGCTATTCCCCCGAGGCTCTGAAAACCTCCCCTGGAAGCTGCTGAAGGTAGTCATAAGGGGTGGGTACAGAGTCCGGTGGGAGCCCGCAGGCCGGTGACCACTGGTGCTTGTGCCAGGAGGAGGATGTGGTGCCGAGGGTGCTCTATCCCTCAGCCTTGGGGGCTGCCAGCATCCCCCCATGAGGAGCAACCACTGGAGAGGAAGGTGCCGGGGAAAAACAATACAAACATCTGCTGAGCAACTATCCTGAGGAGATGCACAAACTTCATCTGCCATGTGATTATTGCATGCTAAAGAGCAGGCAGCCCACGCTCCAGGTGTTATCAAACTTTTAAATTCACCTATTCTTGTCTTTGCAGTGTCACCTTGTACACCCTGTGCATGTTTATGCCCACCTAGCAGGTAAGAAGCCCTCCCCTCCTGGCTGGATGTTCAGGCCAATGCCTCATGCCTCCTGAGTGGGCTCAGCTGGGGATTTACACCAAGCAGTGAGTCAATATATTGGATGACACTGTGATAAACACTTGAGAAGAAATTATGTCCGGTTTTGCCCTTACCTCAGCTTCTGGAAAACATCCGACCATCCTCCCCCTTCAAAATGGGAGCTGTGACTCTTTGCTTTACAAGGAATTGATCTCAAAATGAGTTGATCTCCCTTAAGCAATGAGTCTGTGAATGCTCAGACAGTGGAGGGGAGGTGTTTCTGTGTCTGGCTGAAGCAAGGCCTCATTTTCCTTGCCGGGAAGCATGAGCAGGCCCTAACAACAAAGGATCTACCACGGCTGTCTTGTCAGTGAGGTGGTTTAACCCCTTGAAGTTGCAGAGCTGCTGTAGGTACATCCTGAGCAAGGATGCCTGTGTATCTAGAGCTTTTGCCACGATAAATATAATCTTTCTTTTTGTAATTGGAAAAAGAACAAAAAAATATTGTCAAGTGAGTTGAGAGACCTGATCTGAGTGTATGTGTGCCTCCTTGCTTGGCTGGATCATGATGCAAGCTTTGCACAGCAGCGTGGGGCACTAGGGCCATGTGCACATTGTGCTAGGTTTGGCTGTGGCTGTGTGGGAACTCTGTGCCAGCAGCTGAGGAAAAGCAATGAGCCTGCTTGCAGAGATAGTGCCACACAGCAACACAGCTAGGCTGGAGGGGACCTCTGTGTGCTAATCCTTCACCCCCTTGCACCTTTGCAAGGAAAACCCTCTGGGGACCTGCTTGGGAATAAAGAACTTAAACTGGGTTTTGGCTCCTGAAATGACATCTGCCTTCAGGACTGTGTCCTGTCTTGAACTGATGGCATGGGGCCAAAGTCCTACAGGCAGTTGCCTCTGTGGGATCTCAGCAGGAGCCATGTTTGCAGCACTGTAGCCCAAGTTAGGCGTGACAGGCATCTCGTGCAGTGATGATGCTGTAACAGCAGCCTGCCATTTCAGAGATCTCTGTGGTGCTGAGCTCTCTGACAAGCATTTGCCAGGGCTTGGCGTCTTACTAGCAGTATTAGCCCCATCAGAGAAACCACAGGTGTGTCCCCAAAGCACAGATTGTTTTCTGTTGGCAAGTATGTCTCTTTACTGGTGTCCTAGCTCTTCTTTAAGGCTATGCTGCTGCATTGCCAGGTGATATGGAGCAGGGAAGCAACACCCCAGGCTTCCACCTTCTGTGCATTTTCCATGGTGGGGCACTTCCACAGCTGCCTGCACAGTGTGGTTGTTCACCAGCTGGCTGTGGATAGGCACCTGTAGCCCCAGTGGGTGGGTATGGGCTTGGTCTGTGACATCAAGGAGTTGTGTAACCTACTGGTGGCACTGGATCATCTTGTTCTTCTCTCTGTGCCAAAGCTTATAAAGCTCAGGCACTTCCCAGTCACTGGGATTTCAGGCCTCAGTGGTGCTACCCGATCTTCATGAAAGGTTTTGATCTGTTGTATATTCAGTAAAAACATTTCCAGAGCTGCTCCTAGGGCAGAGACCATGTATGTTCCTGTGTCTCTATAGCATCTGGGACCTCTGTGCTGAATGAACTGAAATAAAATGTGCTCCTAAAGCCATGTAGGAACATGTCCCCATGGTGCCTTTTAGTAAACCATGACAGTGATGATAACAGGTGTTTGTTCATCTGGGCTCCCATCGGCTGGGAGATCATCCTTCTTGTACCTGTTTCGTGGTATGTTCTTGACCAGAACAGTTCCTTCCCACTCCCCTAGCCATCAGCGGAGGCAAAATTGCAACTCTGTATCTCTGCAGTCCAAGAGAAAACACAAAAATTTATGGGCTGGTGAGTTTGCCAGATTAAATGGATGAAAAGTACTTGAAGAGAGAGGTCCTTAAACACACTCTCTCAAGGGAAGGGAGGCAAAAGCACAAGGGTTTGAGAATGTTTAAATGGCTTTGAGTATAGCAATAGCTTATTTTTGCTTTGTTGGTTTAACTGTATGGTTAATGGCATGTTTGTCCTTTTCTTCAATTTTGGCAGGATAGACGTGCTTGCAGAACCCAAGCCAGTATATTGTGAAAGCAGTCCCACGTAAGTAGCTGCTCAAACAGTGCTTGCTCAAGGGCTGGACACTGACGGGCTCAGCCGGAGCAGACCCTTGGCCTTTCCCCTCTGTCCCTAGAAAAGCACACTGAGATGTTCGATACTTGAAGGGCTCCCTTCAGTTTGCTCTTTAAAGTTCTCAATCAATAACCTGAGCTTGACCTGAGCCTTGCCTTTGTTGCCCCATCTGATCTGAGCTGCCCAACTGAGATGTCGTGGGGTAGGATGGTGTGTGGTGCAAGGCGACTGGACCATGGGAGCCAGGCTGCTCTGTCCTGGAGGGTACAGCCCTTTAGGAACAGAGTTGCTGTCTGTGTGATCTGATCAAACTGCAGCTTGACAAGCCAGGGCAACAGTCTCTTGACAACATCTCTTCTCCATTATCTGTATGGGTCTTGAAAAAGGCTCCACAAACCCATTGCCCTGCTGTTCCCTGTCCTGACTACCCCAGTACCCTCTCCCACCGTGGCCTCTCAGTGAGGGATGAGCAACTCCAAATTTGCCCTGGGCACAGGAGAGTAACCACTAACCTGCTGTAAAACCTCACCCACTTTCCATGGCACACCCTGACTGTAACATTATTACTATTTTTACTGTCATACCTGTGGTATAGTTAGGTGGTAATGGTGAGGCAAAAGAAATGCAATGATGAAACTTCCCCCAGGGGTTTTAGAGATGTAATGAAATTACCCTTTCTGCACATCCACTGGTAGCTAAAACCAGACCTATCACTTTAGGACTCTTTTAGTTGACAACCACCAGCAGGAGAGTGTTGGGAAATTTGATGCCACGGAAGGTGAATGCTCAGGGGGTGGTACTGGCACTTTGCAGGTGTAGGGAGCCGTAGAGCATGTGCGTGTGTGTGTGTTCCATCCTAGGCAGGGAAGGATAGCCCCAGCAAACGTATTTCACACTTGTGCATGTTACTAAAATTTCACAACCTTGCTGTTCCTGCTAGGCTTGTATGGGGAAACCAAGAGACAATATGGACCCTCTCAAAGGGTGCTATGACAGCTCGACCATCTGCAAGAATATTGTATCTGTCCCAGCCCAAGAAAGATTTTAGCAAGTACCGGCACAGGTCAGTGATGTGGGAGCACCTCCTGGGGAAGGAGGCAGCTCAGAGTGTGTTCTCTAGGGGGGCATACTGGCTACTAGGGAAAGGGGAGATGCCATCTCCTCTCCTGAAAAGGCTGCCCTGCAGGTAGCTCCATAGCACTGAAACTCACCAGGCTGTTTTGTGCTTGGAACAGGGGCTGTCTGAAGAAGGGAAGAAAGTGCTGTGGGAGCAGAGTCACCCTTAGTACTTGACTTCCAAAATGGGGAGGAACTGGGGAGTGTTAAATTTTGGTGTCCTTTTATTTCCTCATACCCACTTCCCAGCTGTGAGAAGGACTTCTGCAACACATAGTTGCTGGTCTGATTAGAGCTCTGGGTTCCCATCAGCTGCCCGAGGAGCTTGTCTTGATCTCAGTCTCCAAGCACAAGGGAGCGTGTTGCTCTGCTGTAACAAAAATACCCATCCAACAGCCAACAGCTCTACTTCCATTTGAAGTAGACATCATGTGCATGCATGCATTCCTTGATGGAATGTGTGTGTTGCACCTGTGAGTAGAGAGGAACTGTCTCTAAAATGTTCCCTGTCCCATTGGGGTTGATGCAGCCCAGCCAGGCACCTGGACACAGTTAATGATGCCCTGGATCCTCTTGGAGTCTGACCTAAATCTTAAAGATAAGGTTAGGAACAGAGAAATCTTGCAGTACTCTGCTTCTGGAAGGAATCCAGGTCTCTTGCCTTGAGTTAAACCTCTGCTATCACTGCATGGTGAAAAACTAGACCATGTTTTGGAATTGGAATGAAAAATGGTGTAAAAAGTTTAAATTACAGTGGTGCTGCATTACTTGAAGCAAGTCATCTGTAGCTCTGCTGGAGGAGATGAAGCTCTTTTGGAGTCAGGATGGTGGTTGCTAGTCTGTTAGAAGTCCTAGCAATGAGAATGGAGATGAAACTGTGTTGCACTCTTGTTTCCTCTACCTGGAGGAATGTCAAGACATGTCTGTACTTTTCTCCCCTTTGCCACTATCACCAAGTATGAGCTCTCATCATTCTCAGAGCTTCTGCCTCTTGCTAAAGGTGTTCATATGACAACCCTTCTTGCCTTTCTGCTTACCTCTGCTTGCTCCTTCCCTGGTGATGACAGGCATATTCCAACAGTTACACTTGATTGAAAGCTGTGTGAACAAGGCACTAGGGGAGACACACCAAGATGAAAGGAGCTACAAGGGCAGAAGGTGCTATCCAGCCATTGTAACAAAAAAGTTTCTAAGTTGACAGAGCTGACCGGCATAAATGCTGCTGGATGTGTGGGGCAACTTCTTTAAATGGTCCAGGAAAAGCCTAGACTTTGAAAGCAATGCACTGAGGGTGCTTAAAAGAGGACTTTTCAGATGCAAACAACATTTGAAGTGAGGAAATCTCTGGTGTAAATGCCTATTTGTTCATGGCTTTTCCATGTGCACCAGTGCCAGCTTTTGTACATGCAGCAGGCATGGATGTTTACCCAGACTTAGGTTGCCATCTTCCAGGATCATGTTCTCTGTCAGTTGCCTTTTGCTTGCTCTTCTGTGCTGTTCCTCAGAATTCTTCTTTCTGTACACGTGCAGACCAGTAATTGGTGGGCGTCTCCTTCTAACGAAGTATGGCTACCCTTCTGAACGGCTGCTGAGGTTGGCTGAACCTAAAAAATACCTGCCTGCTTTCCTGGAGAAAAGGTGAGAGGCTAGAAAGCCTATAGGGTGCTTTAGGTAGAGCCTTGGGCCTTGTAGCATCAGTGCATCTTCAAAGTAATAAATGCAGGAACAGGGGATGGGTAAACAGAGGGCAAAATGCAGAGCAGGGTCTCTGCTGGGATTAGAACTTCTGGATTCTCTCACGGGATGAGTTGTACCCTGGAAATGGCCACAAGACAAAGCTGCCTTCTACTGCAGCAAATGTGAGGCTTAGACATCCCAGATGCAGCCAGAGTGGGGAACATCTGTGACTGGCAGTGCCATGACTCTCTGCCTCCAGAGCCCGTGCATCCCCCGAGTGGCCCGTGTCCCTGGCTGCCCAGAACTACAATGCCTCCCAGCGGATACTGGAACTTGCCCGGCCAAAGGCGCTGCACCCAGACTTCGTGCCGCCCAGAGAGGTGAGGAGGAGCTTGAGTGAGATTGGAGGGTACAGGGATGCAGCAAACTGTCCAGAGTTTTTAGACCCCATATCCTGTCCGTGGATGTGCCCAGTGTGTGGAGGGGAGAAGCTGGGTCTGCTGGGGTTTATGACACTGGGAGAAACTGCCTTTTCAGAGAAGAATGTTGTCTTTGCAAATCTCCTGCTGGGAGACAAAAACCAGCCAGGTTGAAGCAGCCTAGTATAGCAGGAGAGCCAAGGGAGGCATCTGGGCTGCATTCTCTGATAAAGCAGCCTGGAAAAGTGGAGAAACCTGATGAAAATGGCATGTGTAGCTCTTAGGGAGTGGTCATGTTTGTAGTTGTGCAGCTGTGCTCCTGTCTGAGTACACAGGGCGCATGAGATTGCAAATACTATGTGTATTTTAACTACATTTTACCAGAAGCCTAATTTATATTTCTGAGCTTGTTCCTTTTAGATGGATCATTGCTTTGGCAGGGGTGAAAGGGCTTGGAGCAATCTCAGATTACACTCATTTCCATGGCAAAGGCTAGGTTTTCCGGATGCAGCCTCTGGGAGGCTGGGCTGGAGCAGGACTGGGCAACAGTAACCCTGTGAAAAATTTTGGAAGTCCCCTACTGGAGAAGTAATCACATTTTCTGTAGGAATGCAGTTATCTGTACCAGCAAATTCAACCCGAAATCTGAGTGTCTCTCCTTAGCAGGGAAGTTATTTGATTCAGCCAGGAAGATGAATATGAAAAACATGGAAGAAATTTCTCTGCACTTTTACCTGGCTACACAGGCTCTCATTACAGGAGCTCCTCTCCAGGCTCTGAGTGGGCAACAGCTGGGGAATCCCTGTAGCACTAAAATTACACAATAGTTCAGGTGAAAGAAAAATAATGGATTCTGGAAAATTAAGAGTGACCATGTCTGCAGAGGAAGGGTGCTGGGATGCTCATCCTTGTGGAGAGGGAGCATGTCCCTGTGGGCTGCTGTACCAGCTCTGTGTCTGCACATCCCTCTCCCATTCTGGACCCATGCAGGTGCCAACACAGGTTTCCAGCTTTGCAACCTCGGCCAATGCATCAGCACGCATCCAGAAACTCGCAGAGCCCTTGATCAAGGACCTGACCTACGGCTCAAAGCAAAACCAACCTGGTTCCGCCATCTCTATGGTAAGGCAGCATCACCCGGGACCCTACAGGGATGGGACTTTTGGCAGAGGAGAGGGCACAGGTGCTCAGTCGCTTGTGGCTCTCTTCATCCAGCCCTGGATGTGCTGCTCTCCATGAGGCTGGCACAGCTGCTTCCTGAGCTAGAAAGCAGGACTTATGCTCCATTCAGAGCATGAACTGACTCCCAGCACATATCCCCAGAGAACGGCAGAGCTGTGCCTAGCCTGCGCTTGTGGGGACGGAGAGAGGTGGACAGGTGCCTAACGGGATCTCCAGTGCTGGGGGTGGGTTGGACAAAGGGCTGTGAGTAATAGGCTGGAGGGTAGGTTGTGGGACTGGCCAGGCAGCGATTTCTCCTTCTACAGTTTGCCTGGTGCCAAACACAGCTGAGGGCAGGATTGTGTCCCATCTGCATGTGGTCAGTGACTGTGAACCTGGTAACACTGAGTTGGTTGCAGGCTGAGCACCCTTGAATGCCAGGAGCACCTCTAAGGACCTTCCTCCCCATTCTTCCCCAGGTTTCCAGGTCATCTCAGAAGGCAGTTGCGAGCGCTCGGACCATTGAACTGGCTAAGCCAAAACAACTCCACTCTAACTTCAAGCCCCCACGGGATCCTGAGTGGCCCGTGACAGAGGCTGCCAAGCGTGCAGTGGCTACACCAAGGGTTGTGGAGCTGGCCCAGCCTACCGCAAGGTAGGTACTGCTTCCCTGTCGTGGGGAAACGATCAGCTGCCAGCCCATTTTGTGTGGTTCATGGAACCTTGTTCATTTGTGTTTGGCCAGAGAGATTAGGCCAAGATTAGGAAGTCCTCTTCCACTTCCAAAGTGCATGGATTTTATGTCTGGATGTGTTAATGCTATATGGATTGCGGTTTAAAAAGCCCTTTTGAGGTAGAAGGAGAGTCAAAAGAGAAGAAACAGCAACTTTCTAATTCCAGCAGGAATTACTGGTTGGGACTTCTTATTAATTCCAATTATAAAAAGCAATCAGTTGGCAAAGGGCAGAGTGTAATACATTCATGTTGCCCAGCACGTTGCAGCTGACCTCAGCCCAGTCTGCAGGAAGTGCTGGGGAGGATGTTTCACAGAGGGTGAGGGAATGCCTGGCTGTAGGGACTGTGAGAGATATCCCTCCCCTGAGGACAGCAGTGGAGGTGTGATGCCTTTTGTCCTCCCGTGACAGGGAAGGGCAGACTTATGTGGAGGTGTGGGAGCTGGCAGGCAGCTGACAGCTGGCCTTGCTCCAGTCAGGACTGACCATCCCTACCCTTTCTCCTGCAGACCTCGTATGGGCTTGACTGCCCTCAACCCAGATGCATTCAAAGTGAAGGAGACTGCTTTGAAGGCTGTTTGTTCTCAGCGGCTCCAAAGACTAGCGGAACCCATTCGGCGCTAAGCTCCCTCAGAAACGCTCCTGCCATCTGCCCACATCAGCCCTTGGAACATCACTCTCTCTGGGCTGTGCTGTGGCTGGAAAATCTCCTTGAACACAGCACAGAGGCACCACTCAGCAGGAACACTTTCTGGGAGTTGAAATAAAATCGTCATTCCTTAAGAATAATCAGGGAAAATTTAACAGAATTCAACTTAATGTGGGAAGACTCTCTCCCTAGGATGGGTTATGTCTGGAGTTTCTCTCTTGATGGTTTTGCCATAATAGTTTAAGAAATAATGAACTGCTGGGGGAAGGCAGCACAGGAACTGTCCTTTCACGCAGGGAAGTGTGGCAAACCAAACCCAAGAGCATGCAGTAAGTTGATGCGACACAACTCTTAAATTAGGGTTTAAAATTTTTTGCTAAAGTTTGAATATCTTCTTACTGACACTCAAGTTTTGTGCTCGTGACGGAAGTAGAAATACAAAAGGCTACAATGTATATTTAATTGGCTTGGATTTGGGGCCTTTTTTCTCAAATGCCTGGAGAACAGGCAGATCCAGTTACGTAGGTGGGTTAAAGCTGTGTGGTTCAGATACTCAGTTGTGTGACCCTGGGCAAAATAAGAGGGTTCTGCACTGAGATTTTTGGAGCCTAACTCGAAAAAGCAGAGCTCCCCTCAGTGTAAGAGAGAAGGCAAGTTGCAAAGGCTAAGCAGAAAACAAGTATTGATGCCAGAGTCTGCAGAGCAAATCCTGAGCTCCAGCTGGGTCTGTGGGTGAGTCAGTTTGGCAGCTGGATTGCAGGGGAACAACACAGCCTGTGTGGGGCATGACATAAGGGAGAATGCTTTTATCTGCGTCCTACAAGGTCAGTGTGTTTTGCACTGGCTGCCCAACCACTGGCGACAGGCTGGAGATACTGAGGCAAGAGAGATGCTCGCCAGTAAGGGACAAAAGCCACAAATGAAAGCATATGGCAGTTTCAGAGCCAGGGTATTTTAAACTTCCCTGTGTTAAGCTGATTCTCCTTCCAAAGGAGTAGACGCAGGTGACCACAAATCAGAAGGGGATTAATCAGAGGATCCATTAATTGATTCAGTAATCCACTAAGCAGAGGACTTTTTAAGCCTTTTGAACAAGGTAAGGTCACTGGGCAATGGTGCTGGTTATTTTTAGACCAGGCATTGTCCTATGCCAGGATGGATGAGAGTTTGGACTTCGTGCAAGAGCCCTAGTGCAACTGCATTCCTCAGGCCTGAGAATGGCCAGGAGGAGACTGGGGTCTCCCCCTAAAGCCCCCATGCTATGGGGGAACCCCAGCACCACCAGCCTCTGCCACCCCGGGGATTAGGAGGTGTGTGGGGCTGTGAGGGCTGCTGTGCATGGACCCACAGGTGCCCTAGGAGAAGAGGCTGCCCATGGCTGCCCCTGTGGCAAAGGGAAAACCCATTGTGCCCACTGAGCCTGCTGGAGAGAAATGTTGCCCTTCCAGAGGAAGGAGTGTGCCTCCTGTCATGGGGGCAGAGAGCACAAGCAGGGATATAACACAGCTCCTCTCATCAAAAAACATTAGGTTTTTATTATTGCACTGGGAAAAAGCCCAGAACAACCCATGAGTTCTTTCTCTTTGCTGACCTCTAACAGAAAGGTAAAAAAGGCATTCAAGGGATGCTTGGCTTGGTCTGAGTACAGTGTAGGCACTTGGTTTGCCAGTATCCAGAGCTGATTCAGGCATGTTGAGCCAAACCTGGTCACCTGAACAACACACCTGGTTTTCCAGATGTCCTACGCTCTAGATGATCTGTACCTTAAAGCTAGCACACATACTTTGCCTCTGGGGATTGTAAGGAAAAGGAATCTTTATTTCTTCCTTCTGTATTTGAACATGTATCATGGCAAATTTTCTGCAAGCCTGGGACAAGGGCATGAAATTGCCTTTTCTTGTGCAGCTGCTGTTAATGGGTTGGAATCACTAGATAGGTTATCAGCCATCAAAAGTTGTATACACACAAACACATATATATATAATTTTTTTCTTGTTATGTACATGTTAAATAAAATTTATGTTAAATAGCAGAGTATTACTTTGTATCGCAAAACCTACTGCAACAGAAGAACCCCAAGGAAACCCACTCTGAAGAGCTTCACCATCGTTTATAAGAGGCAAGGAGATTGGAGCAGCATCCTCTAGTCCCTGACAGAGCCGCTTTCTGAGGGCAGCCCTTCAGACTTCCTCCACTCCGCCAGGCGCTGCTTGAACCATTTCTGGAGAGAAAGAACAAAGCAGAGACTGAGTGCACTGAGCTGAGCGAAACCTGAACTTTGCTAAAGATGCAGATGTCAGCACGTGGGACGAGGTGAGGGGAACTCATGGTGCTGCTGCCTTGTAGCAAGGTGCTGTGCCCAGGCAGTACAGGCAGCCAGGATGGTCCCTCCTGACCACATCTATGTGTAACCTACATGTGCACCTCTTGCAAACTCATTTCTCTAGCTCACTTCAGACCTTGACAGCATGCATGAGTCCTTTTTTTGTTGCCGTGAGTCCAGGGGTTTTTTTGCAATCAGAGGAAGAGATTGGCTAAGGAGCTGGATGGTGTCTGTTTAAATGACTGGAGAAGTGAAACAATCACTTGCAGGTCCAAAACTGACAGGAATCAAAAGCTCACTTGTTTCAGAAAGCATGAGAGGTACAGCACATTGGCTTTCAACAAATTTAAGAACAAATTGGTTTTTAAAATTGTTTAAAAATTGTGTTAGTGTTAAGGCAATATGCACATCTATGCTAGCAGTAACTTAGCACAATGTCTGTTGTAACTTAGCATCTGGAAGCCCATTCCAAGAGCTGCTGATGCCCCTTCAAGGCAGCCAGAATTTAAAATATTAGATAAAATGTATCCAGTTAAAGCTACACTACCTAAGAAGAGAAGCAAGAGAAGAAATACAACTCATGTGCCGGAAGGACAGCTCAGCCTTTTGTTTGGCAATGTGCCTGTGATTCCTTTTGTTGCAGCTCATTTTGTTGCTATATTTGTTCATGGCTATTTTTGAAGCTATTATGGTCCCTAATGATACAACCACGGTGCTCTCTACAAATGTGTCTCACACTCACTGCCTTCGACCACATCCAGTCATTGATTGACAGCCTAGCCTCCTCTCAAAAATTTCACTTTCTGTCCTAAACCATCATGTCCTCTTTGCATCTTATTGTTATTGAATTTTTTATTAAAATGGCTGCTATTTCTAGACGATAAAGCACTCCAGATGTCAGGGGCGATGATTCCCTGTGTTCTATGCAATGCAGGCACTTTGCAGCTCACCACCCCAGTCCTGATCCTGTCCCTAACATGACCTTCATCTCTAGATCTCTAGGAGCACTCTAGATTAGTGGAAAAAGATAGCTATCAGGGAATGTTTTAAGACATCTACAGAGGTGCCTTGGGCATATATGGCCCTGTGTTTACAAGTTGCTCTAGGAAAAAAAAAAAAAAAAAAAAGAACAGTGCCATTTCTATGGAGAAAAAGGTATTTTAGGGGTGCTGCCTTCTTGCTGCCTCAAACAAGCAGTGATTGATACCTGCCTGTCACCAAAGCACAGTCCACTCCAGCTGAGGACCCTCTGTGCAATGGATGCTGTTCCAGCATCTCTCCCTGGGACAGGCTAAATGCTGACATTGCCAGCTCGGCTTTTATGCCCCTTTGGCTTTGCTGAGGGAGAGCCAGGCTTGGCAGCTCTTTGCAAAGTGCTGCTAACTTTCCAGTGGCTTGGATTTCTCTATAACCATAAATGCTGCTATGAGTCTAGTAAATACCTGCATCACAATGAGCTGCACTGCCACCTGAAGGAACTGGGAAGAAGTAGTTTGCTTCTGAAGCCCAGGGTAGCCTGCAGGTAGCCAGTTGGAGCACGGGGCTTGGTGGAGTTCCCAGACAGTGGCAGCCTGTCCCTGTGGAGGGGTATTTGGAGGCCTCTATGTCTTCTAGAGAGGCTGACAGACCTGCCTGACATCTGGGCTTAGGGATGCTGAGGCAGAGGGTGCTCAGCCTGAGCATGTCCCACAGCACATCCTGCAGGAATTGCATCTATCTGTTTTAAAATGACAGTAGTTTCTTCAGACCTTAAAACCAGCAGTAGTTTGTGCATCCAAGACTATCAGAAATGGTTTGGAAGAACAGCCTGCACGGGTTGTACATTCAGGAGCAGAAACACACTCCTGAATGGAGTGCAGGAAGGATGTGGGGTACAGGGAGGTGCTGTGTTGCATTAGAGCTCTGTGGGTGCAGTTAGGGGTGTGCTGTGGGTTGCAGAGGTGCAGAATAGACTTGTGGGTGCAGTGAGGAGTGTGCAGGGTGCACGGTGGTGCAGGAAGTACAAGCACAGAGCACATGGGGCACACAGGAGTGCAGGCGGTGTGAGGGGAGCATGAGAAGGGATGGGGCTGTGCAGGGGACAGAGGGGTGCAGGTGTACAATAGAGACCAGGACAGGCAGGAGAGGTGTGGCACAGAGGCATGCAGGGGGAGTGGGGCTGGTGTCAGGGGCGGGATGAGGGGCATTCACTCACCAGAGTCTCGTCCTCGGAGAGCCCGGTCTCAGCAGCGATGAGGCACAGTGTGGTGGGGTCAGGATGCTTATTCACCTTGCAGAAGTGGTACTCCAGGATCTCCAGCTGCTCCTCAGTGGGAATCACAGGCTTTTCCATGGCCATCTCCTCCTGGGGCAGGGCTATGGGGCCAGGCACTGTGGAGAGGGGCTGGTGTCATTGCTCAAGCTGGGAGTGGCCAGTGGGGCCACACTTGCTGAGCCCTAGATTTGCCATCCGTGCCCCCACCAACCTCCCCCCCCGCCTCGGCTGTGGCCTCTGGCTGCAGCAGGGTTCAACTCCCTTCCCAAAGACATGCCAGGGAGCTCAGCTGGGAGCACCAGCCCCCCAGCAACTCCTGTCTCAGCTTCCTCACTGCAGCAACCACATGCCAGCAGTGCCCAGCGCTGAGCTGTCTCACCATCCTCAGCTGGCAGGAAGCTGCAGGCTGCTCAGCACTCCCCTGGTGCTGTATTTATAGCCAGTGTGACTCCCATGGGAACGATTCCTGTTTACAGCCGTATTTAGGCCGGGGCGTCACTTAGGAGTGATGTCACAGCAATGGGCATGTTCAGGGGGTTAATTTAAAGATACTACCTAAAAACATTACTTATCCTCTGGGTGAAGGGACAACATCTGACATCTAACCTAGTGGGTTGTTGTTTTTTTTTGTCCTACTTCCCAGTCATCAGGCAAGTTTGTGCAAAGGAATGATAAAGCAGAGCATACAAGATCTTCTGAGAGCATGGTCTTCGAGCCAGCAACCACCCTATTTCCCCTCCTCAGGATCAGTGTCCTGGTCCTTCTCTTAGCAGTGTGGCCAGACATCACACACTGCGGGCCATGAGAAGGTGAATTGCATTGTTTTAAATAATATTTAGTGTGATCACGCGTGGGCGTAAACAGTCCTATTGTTCCTGAGCATCACTGAACTGGTTGGTTGGTTGGGTTTTGATGTATAACTGTTCAAATCCTTGAGGACTGTACCCAGTGTATGTCTGTGGGTCAAGCACTCGCTGCCTCTGACCCTGGTCAGTCCTAGGTGTTCCCAGCAAAGGCAGCACCAAGAAGCCCATGTTTTCCTCCAGAGTAACATTTGTCCCACTTGTGCTTTGCATAATCTCTGGAAGATTCGGCCCAAAAGAGTAAGCAAAACAAGTGCATCTCAGCTAAATCCCACACCTCTGTTCTGCTGGGCTCCAGGTTTGCTTTCACATGGCAGAGGGTCGAGCTTGCTAATTCAGTCCGCTAAAACACGAGGCACTGCCCCCACACAGCATGCACAAGTCCCTTGATGCTGAATCACTGTGGTGTTTTTGAAACCGGGCTGTGGGGTATTGGCAGGGGAGGAGCTGGTTGCAAAAATGTGGCCTTTCTTGATCTGCTCTCCTGCTGTCCCAGTTGCCTGGCCCCTCTCTGTCAGGCTGGCTGGTTGGTGTTGCTGGCTCTCCAGTGCTGCCAGGAGCCCTCGGCCCCTCTTGGGACTCCTGCGAGCCATCTGCTGCAGACCTGCCTCCACACTGCAGTCCAGCTTTTCCTTCCCTTTGGCTCTGGGATATAATCCTGGAACATCCATCATGCTGCACTCCTACTGCATAAGTTTAAACCCCACTGCTTTCTTGGTTGACTGATAACTCACCATTAGGTACCCTGGAGTATTGAATGCCCCAGGGCTTTCACTTGCTGACAGAACTGCTAGGATGGAGCCCAGCTTCAAAACTCTCTTGCAGCTTGCGAAGAGCCAGGTGCAGTGAGAGGCTGGAGAGATCTTCTTCTTTGAACTTTATCTCATAAAGCAAAGATCTCCCTGAGCCTCCTCTGCAGAAAGTGCTTTGACTAATAAAAGAATCCTTTGGCATTCGAGTAGGGGCTTATAAATAGACCAGGGCTGGTTGTGAAACAGCCCACTCTGCTTGAGTCACTTGGTAAATACCGATTGTAACACAGTGGTTGCGTAACATTGAAGCACCTCTGAGCGTGATGGAGTGCTGGTGGCCAGTATCACCCACCAACCCTTGATGGACTGAGGAAAGATCATCTCTAACCCTAGGTACTGCAAGCCAAGCTGGCCTTGTCTGAGGAGCATTGCAGCTGCCTGGGTTTTCCTGGGGTCAGCTCAGTTCGGAAGCATCCATATAGGAAGGAGGCAGTCATAATTCAGTTCCTCATTCATGTGAGGTTGTAGGAGTCTGCTGAATGCTGCTCACCTACCTTAGATGTTTGTAGACCTCCAGAAAAGATGCAGGGGTAGAAGGAGGTCCCCTGGACTTGAGGTGCTGCTCTCCAGCACTGTGGCTGCCAGGCTCTCCATGAGTTCAAAACGCAGATGAGGCCAAGCTCAGGCCACAAATCCTACCTCTCCTTTTTTCAGCACACCACTGAGCCACCTGCCCTTCTCATAGAAAGCCCAGCCACAAAGGGATCCTCATCACCTCCAGATCATCTAGCCCAAGCCACCAGCAGCAACATGCCTTGGCAGTTCATAAATCATTGTTTGCAGCCTGCCGCATTAATGTGCGCTGATGTGTGTGCATGGATTTGCATAGGGAGCACATGGTTCACCTTTCATGTTTCACCTGCACAGCTGTTTCTGCTTCTGATTATCTCCAGTTTCCTGAGGCATTTCCCCATAGGACACAGTATCTTCTACCTGGTGGCAGCTCAGGGTGCCCCAGCCTGTGATGCCTGATGTCTTTTCTTTGTATCCCCTCTACCTCTGCTCTGGAAGGAGAACAGTTTTTACCTCTCACGGTTGTGAGATGGGTTTCAGGAAAAGACAAGAACCCTGGGGCTCCTGGAAGGCTTTGTAGGTCTCCCCACATCACTCCACTACGTCCTGGAGGCTTTCAGGAGCCATGTGACCCCTGTGCAGCATATGGCCTCTAGCACTTGGCACCTCCTGGGTGCTAAAAATTGGGGGTATATGGCATGACTTGAGGGCACCAGGAGTGCCTAAATGCCCTGACCTGGCCTATTGAGACCGCTAATTACCTGCCCACTACTTAAATGGAGCCTCATTTAAGCCCAGGAGTGCAGTCCAGCCTTCAGCCTGTTCATCATCTCTCCCCTGTACAGGAAAGGTGATTGTCTCCCTTACATTTCTTTAAGCCTGGCAGAAATATGGAGACTCAGAGCTGTTTGGCTTAGCTGCTGAAAAGCACCACTTCTCACTGCTTTTTTCCTCTTAAATTTTTGCAAACGTTGAAAAAAAAAAAAAAAGGCTTTTTCAGTGCAAGGAATGTTAGCCATTCAGAAGGACTCTGGGGCTGCAGTTGTCATTCAGCTGGGGTTTACTCACCCAGGCAGAAATGACAATGCCAGATGCACTGTCACAGGGAAACCACCACACCTGCTCTGGCCTATGTGTCAAGCTAAAGACCCCTGGGGAATTCACGCTTGGCTCTGACTCTCTTGGTTTTAGGTAGAGCAATGTGAGAGCAGACGCTTGCAAGTGGTTCAGTGGTTGCCTGGGCTGTGGGCATCTCCAGCCAGCATTGCTATGTACATGACAGTACCTGGTGCTCTTAGTGTGGTTGATAGGGCATTAAAACGCACCTCCAGGGCCACTTTGGAGTGAGCAGACAAAAGGTAATGGCTGATGGACACAAGTTGCAGCAAGAGAAAGTCTTATTATAAATATATAGTACTCTGCCCATGTCCTGTGGTTGCACTCAGCTCGCCAGAAACACCACGGGGTTACTAGCAGGACTCCTTGCCCTGGCCTGAAATAGGAGAGGACATCTTTCTGTCTCCCAGCATGCTTGCCCAGCACTGCTAGTACAGTCAGCATTTACTATCCTGGCAGAAATCTGCCACTTTTCCAGAAAAGAGACTATCTCTGTTTGCTCAGCATTGCTTTTTTGTACAGTAGTCACAATAGCTGGCTGGCTGTGCAGCTTTCTAACGATTTACGGCACCCAAAGCCCCTAGAAATCTCTCTGAGCAGTAGCTCCTGCCAAGCTGATGGGGCTCCATACCCTCTGCTGGGCTTCTTGACCCCTTTCCCAGCGCTCCCACTGTCAGGGCTGGGATGTGACTAGAGGCACCTGCATCTAGTTTTAGCTTACAGCTATTTCCTGCCACTGCAGGGATCAAAATAGCAGTTCTCAATGCAAACGAGGCTTCTTACCCTCCCTTGCTCTGCTGCCGAGCCATGTCCTGTCCTGAGCTTTGCTCGGCCTCCTGCTGTGGGGTAGCTGTGGATAACATCAGCCAGCATGGCGCACAGGATAAGGTGGGACAGAGGCTTTAAAAATAAACCAGGCCCTGCCATAAATAAGGAAAAAACACCTGTCATGCATCCTGTAAACTACCCGTCCAGTCTTTTAGAAGATAATATCGGATGGGAACAAAGCAAACAGGAGCACAGCAGCAGCTGCAGCAGAGGCAGGGCCCCGTGGTGGCCCCTGCCTGGGGTCTCTCCTGGCTGGGTGCCCTTCTGCCTGGCCCGGGCATGAGCTGGGTGCAGCTCCCACCTCCTCAGCATCAGCACTCACAGGGCAGCTCCTCCCTCCATCCCCGCCATCCCCAACTGCAAACCCACCCCGGCACCCCCAGCTCAAAGCCTGTGCTTACCTGGAGCTGGCAGGGACCAGAGGTGTGTAAAACAGGAACCCCGCAGGTCCTTGGGTGACTGCTTAAGTATCTGCGTGTGTGTTTGACAGGCGGGGACCTGAAAAACCTGCCGCAAATCACAGGAGCTGCCGGGATCCACAGCCACTCTCTGGGCTGGTAATTCAGGTTTGGCTCCCGCTCCCTTTGGCAGGGCTCCGCGCGTGGTTGTGCGCGCCGCGGGCTCCCGGTGGCCCGGCAGCCGTCGGGGCGCGTCCCGCCACGCTCGGGGCCCCAGGACGCGGCCCCGGCCGGCGCTGCTTCCTGCGGGGGTACAGGAAAGGTGCAGGCGGGGTGCGGCGGAAACTGCGCTTCGTACAGCGGAGCTCCGGCCGAGCCCGCCCGTCCCTCCCGGCCGGGCTGCATTCCGCAGCGCCGCTGTAAGGAACCCCGCTCCCGCCTGTGCTGATGGAGCCCGGCAGCGCTCGCTGCTGTGCAGGGATGGATTCTCATCTCTCTTTGGTGTCTTGCAAATGATGTGTCCAGGTTTAACATTCTTGAGTCTGCTGTCACTTTAGTCAGCTCTGTGATCCCACCAGGCTGGGCATAAGGGTAGGACTGGGTCCTGGATCTGTCCTGCTGCTGCAGCCCGAGTGCCCTCAGAGGCACAGCCTGGCTGGGGATGGGGAGGGGAGCAGGGCGTCCTCCTCTGCCAAAGACCTCTCCTCGATTAACGTGCCCGGGAGCCTGCAGTTCCCAGTGGGGTGGTCTGGAAGCATTAGACAGCAGCTTAAAAAGAGGCATCTTGTGGGGTGGAGTGCAGTGGGGAGGGGCTGATTTTTCTCTCAGTTTATAGACATCTGGAAGGGGATGCTGGAAAATCAGAGAGGCTGAAGAAAGGGTTCATGAAAAATTGAGTACGGCTTGCAGTGGCTGAGATTATCTGCCAGATCAAAACTCAAACTGGCACAGAATGCAAAAGCTGTGGAGCTGGCTGGAGTCAGAGGCAGGGAGCCCTGACGCCGGGGAGAAGTGGCCGGACAAACCCAGGCAAGAAACCTGCCCTGTGTTTAGCAGTGAGCCGAGACTGTCCTGAAGAGGTTTTGTAATACTGGGGGAAACATGGGCCAAGGCAAGGGGATTGCAAAGAGATCTGTGCTAAAGGACAGGCAGACCTGTGCCAGTTTTCCTAGCAGGATGACATCGATCAAGCAAGATCAGGGGATAGCTTCGCTGCCTGATAAACCAAATGGTGCTGTTCAGTGGCTGCCAGAGAAGGTTTTGGGGAAAGACTTGATCCTGCATGCCTTGGGCAGGCACCTGGCCAAAGGAATACGTCCTGTTTATCACTGTGCTAAGCAACAGGAGCACGGGTAGCAATGGGTGTGCACGAGCAGACTGGACGATGTGTCTGGGGGGGATGGCTCCAGTTGCTGTGGCTGGGGGCATCAGGGTGCATTTAAGGAGGCTGGAGCAGGACTCAGCCTTGGATTTCAACTCCAGTGTGGGAAAGTCCGGGCAGAGGTCCCAAACTGCATACTGACGTGTCCTTGGGGGAGCTCTCCGGGGTATTGCTACTTATCTGCCCCTTGTCTGTGCTCTGCTCTGGCATCTGTTCTTGGCCAGCCTTGGTGACAGGACAGATGGGAAAATATTCTATTCCAGAAAGATTTTCCTATGTTTGTATGCTGTCTTTTTTTTTCCTTCCGTGCATGTGCCCCAAGCCTTGCAAAATGTGAGGAACCTCGCCTGCAGGAACAGGATAGGCTCCTCTCTTCCCTTGTTTATTACTGTCAATGTAGAGAAAGCCTTTAATGTGGAAAAACCCTTTTCTTTTAGCCTGTGAACCCAGCCCAGACTTGTACTGGGAGCACTGGCAGTGACATACTCCAGGCTGAGACACCCCATTGAAATGGCTTCAGAGGTGCTGGGAGTCCTGCAGTGACAGTGTGAAAGTCA
The DNA here is from genome assembly GCA_013400495.1 of Nicator chloris. NCBI lineage: Eukaryota > Metazoa > Chordata > Aves > Passeriformes > Pycnonotidae > Nicator > Nicator chloris. The sequence continues at coordinate 338,007 of WAAE01002992.1, forward strand.
TGTCACAAATCTGTTCACATCTGGCTGGCACATGTTAATGCTTTTGTGACCCTTTCTGAAATCTTTTATGCCCCATTTCTCCTCCCAGGAGAGGGTGGAAGTACTGCTGGAATTTATGCCTCACCTGATAGGAAGAGATCCTGTCCCCAGAGGATGTCCTTTGTCAGCAGAATTAGATTAAATAGAAACAAAATGAAGAGTGCATCCAGGCCCATCACAGAGACTTTTTTCCTGTTGAGAAGAAGCACAGCTGGGCACACAATGATGTGCATTTGACAATTTTGTATAATGCTGTGGCATTGCAGGGAGGGGTTGGCGGCTGCAGCCTGCATTCAGCACCCCACTCCTCTGGACCCCTCTTGCAGAGGCTTGAAAATCATCCATATTTGTCCATGGCAAGACATTGGCTGAAGTCACTTTTGGGGGTAGGTGGGGTGGGCATTTGACACACAGCTCATGCCCATCCTGGCCCAGTTGTCCCTTTAACACTGCATGGAGACAGAATGGAAAAAAAACATGGAAAGGAGAGGGGGGAAAGCAACTTGTCAAGCCATTAGGATAGAATGGGATATAACATAGCTTTTCTGACTTTTCTGACTTTTCTGACAGGGCACCTGTGATGCCCTGTGACACTGGCAGACATCTAGAATGACTTGTTCATATTTCCTCTTTTTCATGCGTCTCTCTTAAATTTTGCCATGTTTTCTTTCCGGAAACTGAGGCTTAGCACCAACACCCATTGTCTGGGGATTAAGCAGAGATTTTTTTTCCTTTTTCTGAGTGTGTGAATTAAAAAATATGTTCTTTCCACCCCTACTCAAGTGTCAGAGACAGCACAAAAGGTTCCTTTCTCCCTCTGAACACCCCAATGCAAAGGAAAACCTCAAAAGCCATCTTCTATTTTGTTTACCAGTGGGTTTTTTTCCTGATGTGCTGGGGTTTTCTGGCCACTCATCCAAAAAATGTGGCTGGAAACAAGGCTTCACAGAATATTTTGGCTTCCATTCAGTTAGAGAAGAGTTTTCTAACTAGCCAGTACTGACTCAAAGGACAACTCTTGCAGCTAACCAGATGAGACTTCTACCTCCATGCCGCATAACAGCATGAGAGATTGGTTGTTCTTTAGGGTGCAGCTGTCAATTGCCTTTGTTGGACATCCCAACATACAAGAACTAGACTGAGTCACTGTTCTTTTGATCAGTTTTTTTTCACTAGGAGAGCAGCAACACTGGTTGTACCTCAAGAGCCAGCAGCACAGAGTGCTTACCCAGGCCATGCCCTGGGCAGGGGGAAGAGGAGGTGGGCATAGGTGGCTCCTTGCGGCTGGAGCAGGGCTGCTGGCCTGGGCTCAGCAACTGCCTCTTCTGCTCTCTCTTTCATGCATTTTCCTTTGTTTTCAATGGGCAGGGTTCAGCCTGTCTCTCCTCAGCAGCAGAAGAGATCCAGGCCAGACAGATACTAATCAGATGTGACTTCCAATGAGATCCCTGCCTTTACTTTGTCTGTGGGATACAGTTGTGTGGATGGAAACTGCAGTGTTTTATTATTCCTCCCGTTGTTCCAGTACTTCTCAGAGAACAGTGTCATCTCATTGGTATTTCCATGTGCAATCTCTGCCTGGGGTACAGTCTTCCTCCCTACTCTCGCTCTTACTAACCAGATTGTTTTGAAGTGACTAAACCGGGAGTTGATACGTGCAGTTCCTTGCCGGGAGGATTTTCAGCAGCGCTGCCACAGCTCGTAGGCAGAACGTGCTGCAGCACGCAGAGACAGCTGGCAGGGCATCAGCCCACGTGGGAGCTGCTGCCATGCCCAGCCCAGGACAACACGGGCTCCGGCACTGGTGAGAGGCAGGGAGGGAAGACAGAGGAGACCTGCAGATCCACTCTCTGCCCTGGGAATGCCAGGGGTATGGGCAGGGGAGCGAGTGCCCTTCCACAGGCTCGGGTGGCTGTGCATCCGAGCAAGTCCATTTTCTAGGGAGCAAGTCAGGGAGATGAGAGGCTGGAAAAATGTCTGCTGAAATCTGTTCTGTTGTGAATCTCTAGGCTGAGCTGCCTGGTTTTGGAGGTCCTGACTCACATACTTCAGTGATCAAATACTTCAAGTCAAATACTTCAAGGTCAATGAAGGGACTTTTGCCCTCTCCAGAGCAGGGATGATCTCCGTCCAAACACTTGCCACCAACATAGTTCGAGGGTCTCAGCAGGGCGAGCACGGGTGCTGACCATCCCATGACTTTCCTCAGCCTTCACCATGAGGGACAAGGACCACATTTTCCCCTGTGCCACATTTTCCCATGCCAGGGAGCCCACAGGTGCCTGGCCCTTGTGCCCACCTCATGGCAGCAGTGTCATGCGGCCAGCAGCCTGTGGTTTCTGTTGGACCAGTTTGGGCAGGCACCTGTGGGGAGGTGGCTCTGGTGCCTCTTGGGGCATTGCCACAGACGATGAGCAGGATGGGTCATCTCTGTGTGACACACACCACAGCCCCTGTGGCACCTGTGGTGCCCTGTGACACTGGCAGACATCTAGAATGACTTGCAGAGTGACAATGAACAGGGAAGGAACGTAATGGAGACTCTGCTCCACCTGCTGGGTGTCAGGGAGTGGCTTCAAGGGCCCTGAGCAATTAACTTCAAAAATTTTGTTCCCTCTAGCAACCTGGTTGCTAAAGAGGGCTCCTGGGAAGCTGGCACAGACAAAGGGTGCCAGCTGCCCACAGTCTTTTCTACACAGCTGGCCATGGGGACAGCTGAGTGAGCACAACAGAAGGACTCACAGATGCCTTCCTCATTGCTCTGACAGCCTCATCACCGCAGGGAGGGGGTCACCCTCAGTGGGACATCTCCTGCTCCTGGGATCTCCCCCTGCTCCAGCTCTGGGGACTCAGGCACTCCACTCTCAGAGGGTTGGTTGTGTCTACTGTGCCTGGCAGAGAGGCTCCAGGATGGAGGAGGGTGCCCTTGCCATGTCTCTCAGGGTATGGTGACTGGAGGTGCTTTCCAGGGAATGAATATGGGAGCAGGGTGCAGTGCTGCACTGGCAAGCAGCTGGAGAGTGCTCAACCCATGGGAGAGCCCAGCAGGCTCAAACAAGCACAAACAGCCTAAGAAACCTGAGCTAACGAAGCTGTACCCGCACCACTGCTTAGGGAAGCCACACTCTTGTCACAGCACGTCTTTTAGCACCTTGTCCTGCCAGAGGGAAGTGGTTTGGGGGACACCCAAGGCTGGGGCGCCTGTTCCCATCGGTGGTGAGGGCAGGTTCTGGAGGCTCACTGCCAATCTGAGGCTGTTTGAAGCAGAAGGAAGGCTCTGAGATTGCTCTCATGTTGCTCCAAGTGCCTATGTGCCCATCCCTTGGCTGGCTGGTGCTACATACAGCCAGTCTGTCTGGCTTCTCTGGGTGGGTTTTTCTCCCTTCTTCAAAGGCTCATCCTAGGCTTAGTCTTGGCTAGTAAGATCTTCTCCAGGGAGGGCTTTATGTAGGGCCATGTCTCCTGTTAGGTCTCTGGCCTGGCTGCAGAAAGCCCTGCTCAGTGGGGTGGGCACAGCAGGGCTGAGCTCAGGGAAGCCCACTGGAGAGCTGTGTCCCTGTGCTACTCCTGCTGTCCAGCACAGGCCTGTCTGCATGGCAAGGGAACATTGGAACGACTGCCAGGGGTTTCCAGGGCCTGCTTCCCTTGAAATATACTTCACTTAGCAGATATTCTTTCAGCAAGAAAGAATAATAATTCTAACTAATTCTAACCTCTGCTGCCCATGCACCTGTTCTGCGCATAGAAATGGATTTGCTGACTTGTGTGCCTGACCATGGCAAGTATGAGCCGTGGGGAAAATACACAAGGGGCCAGTTCTGCTCTCTGTGCCCAGCCTGCTGGTGCATTGGAAATGTTGGTGACCTGGGAGTAGGGACACACAGGAGACACCTGGTGGGTAACTGCTCACAGCCTGCTGGTCTCTGCCAGATGTTTTTCAGTCCTGTCATTTCTGAAGACCGGCGGCTTTCTTGAGTCTCTGAAAGTGTTTCATCTGTTCTGAATAAAGTACTCTTATCACTCCCTAATGGCAGACTGTTGACCCTAAACACATCATTTCATGATGTTTTCACCCGAGGAAACTGAATGCAAGAGATGGGAAATTAAGCAGAAGGCTCAGAGGCATTTTTCTGCTGTGCACCTACACACAGCACTCCAGATAACTGAGGTGCTTTCCATAAGCAGTCAGACCTGTCGGGGTGGTTCTGGTGGTTCTGATAACACCCGACTTTGGGCAGCGCAGGTGCTGGATGCAAATCCACCAGCCTGTTGCTACTGCAAAGTGCAGAAGAAGTGAGGGGGAAATGACCTCTCCAGGTCTCTAGTTCAACCTCCTTCTCCAAGCAGGGCCCTCTAGATCAAGTGGCTTAGGATTGTGAGCAGCAGAATTGTGAACATCTTGAAGAATGCTGTTCCTAAAAACCTCTACGTGTTCCTGTTCTAGTCTTCCTCATGGGAAATAAAGTTTTGCTGGTATTTAACAAATTTTTTGCATGTATACAAGATCCCTCGTCTAGCCCATTATTACTTATATGTGGTTATTCACCTTATTGGTGCATGGCAGAGTCTAAAGGCAGGGTTTGTCACGGGACAACAAATGGTTTTTTCCCTCCTCATGAGCCCAAACAGTTTTCTTTTCAGAGTTAAAAACCTCCTTTTCCTCTTCTAATGACTTTTTAAAAGTATATTCTTCTTTTTCTGTGTAGGAGTGGAAGAAGTCCCCAAAATATGCAGGTTTTTCCTCTTTTTGGGCTCAGTCACACAGCAACAGGTGGTACTAGGAGTTTACAGACCCTTGTGCCCAGAGTTTAGGAAATCTTTACTTTGGCATGTCATGGAGATGACTTGCTTATTGTCTTGTCCTATCTGATTCTGACATGAATACTATCCAGCTCTCAATATATAGTCAAGTTTTAAACTTTGATTATGGTTGCAGATCCCTAAATTCTCCTGGAGAAACTGGCTGGTCATGGCATGAATGGGTGCACTGTTTGCCAGGTAAAAAACTGTCTGGGTGGCAGGAGCCAGAGAGTGCTGGTGAATGGAGTTACATCCAGCTGGTGGATGGTCACTGGTGGGGTTCCCCACAGCTCAGTGTTAGGGCCAGCCCTATTTAATCTCATAATCGATGATCTGGCCAAGGGGATTGAATGCATCCTTTGGGCAGAGGGCAAGTTGGTAGTCAGAGAAAGCACCAGGGACACAATCAGCGTTTTGGTGGATTGTCAGGATTTACATTTAGTAACACAGCTTAGTGGGACTTAGCAGTGTTAGGTTTACAGTTGATGATCTTAAAGGTCTTTTCCAACCTACATGATTCTATGATTCTTAGCAGATAAACTTAATCATTGATGTGACCTTCCATTCACAACCTCACATTTCACTACAGCTTTGTGCATCCAGCTGTACTTACGTCTCCTACCATAGGGAAGGCAGAAACGTTGTGGGGCAAGAAAAGCTATGAATCCCATGTAAATGCAAAGCTGATTTTTAGAAATTCAGAGAGAAGCAACCTACTTGGAGTTTCCCAAAGCTTACCAGAAGTTAAGAGTCTGCATGCAGATGGCTACAGTACAACAGCCCCAAAGCCTCCTACAGAAGCCCCTCCTCTTTGATAGATGCTCTTCAAATGAAGAGAGAGGGTTCACTTCAAGTGTCCATTTACAGACATCTGCAAATTGCTGGATATCCAAAATATTTGAGGGGGACTGGCAGATATGAAAGGACTTCCAGAAAACGCAGGCCCTTCCAGCGCAGCAGTTTGGGGCTTGCTGCAATATCCCACAGAATCTACAGTGACACCAGATATTACTATACAAGTTAAAGACCTCAGTCCCAGCCCTGTTCTCTGCTCCAGAGTGCTTCACAGCAAGATTTTTCACTGGGGAAGCTGGAACAGACCAGCTTATGCAGGAACAGCTTTAGGTCAACTCTAAACACGTTTGCACCGAATGTCAGCAAGAAGTATTCAGAACTGCTTAAAAGGTAAAATTAAACACATGTACCAGATTCTTGCATAATTTCTTACCAGATGACTGAAGAAGCACTTAAAAGGGTTAATTTTTCCTCTATGTACAGATGAGGCACTTTCACAGAGAAAAGCTGGGTTTTTTTCTGAGGTTATCTAGCTAAGAATTCCCTGTCCTGAAACCTACACTACTTCTATAGATGCTTAGCCTTTAGAAAATGGAGCAGTTGCTACGTGACCAGCTCGAAAATCACAAAGCTAAGATACAAGCCAGTGCAATCCTACACATGGCAATGAATGCCACAACTTCATCTGTGAGTCATCTGCCCACAGAATAATGTTTCTACCAAATTGCGTACCACAGAGTCTCCTCCAAAAAAACATTCTTGGATTCAATGATCGAGAAAAAGCAAGTTAACTTTGCTAAGTAAATGAGATTCACCGGGTATCAATGACACTAATAATAATAACACAGTTGAGAACGAACAGCTCCTAACAGAATGTTTAAGCATTCAAAGGATAATTATGAATAAAAAGCCTTTCCTGCACCCCCTACTGAGAACACAAAATGAGCTTTAAAAGAAAACAAATGCTGCCGCCTAGAGAGCAAGCTGGAAACCCACAAATCCAAGCTTTTCGTACTGTCTCCCACAGGATTCAGACGTGGCTTTCCCTTCTGCTCTTGCCCATTGTCCTGTGTCACCCAGGAGAGACTTCTTTTTTCCTCTAGATACCAGTGTTACTAACCAGTTACACCTCTGGAGGAGAAAGCCTGCACACCCTTCGAAGGGTGCCTGAAGCAGGGGGCTGAGCACTTCCAAACTACCCATAGCTAAGCTGGGAGCTGGAGCCCAGCTGTCCCAGAAATCACACACACTGTGCCTGCTGAGCAACAGTACGTGGAGTTCAGGGAACTTTTAAAAACATGTTTCCTTGGCAAATTTAAAAAACAATTAAAATTCCACAGGAGGGAAAGTTGGGAATTTAATCAGTTAAAAAAAAAAGTTCTTCTTGTAACACAGCCAGGGGAAAAAAGCCATTCATCTCCACGTTTCATTAGCAAGAGGCAGTAAGACATCTTCTGACCTTCCTTTGATCTATAGGGATGGCTGCACATTCTCCTCCCAGTGAGATCAGGACTGTGCTGATCCTGTGAAGCTAGAAAATATCATAAATTCCTAATCAATCAAAATATTGCTCAACTGCCTGAGCTCAGACAGAAGAAAGATCTTCTCTTGATTCACAATCATGCCATTCAGCTAGCATAACTCCTTGTTAGTCTCACACTCTAATAAGCTAACAGGAATACTTGCCATAAGGTTGTTGATGTCTAAAGATTACAGTAACATCCTTCTATGACACTGTATTACGAATTATGCTGTTAATCTGTTATTATCATGTTAATATTATAAATTAGGTTGTGAAGCTGTGTCAGGGGAGGTTTAGGTTGGATGTCAAGAAAAGGTTCCTCACACAGAGGGCAGTTGGGCACTGAAACAGACTCCCCAGGAAGCACCAAGACTGAGTTCAAGAAGTGTGGGTTTCATTCTAGAACTGCAGCTGCTTTTTCAGTTGCAGTGGTGTGATTCTTTCTCACGGATAGTGGAGAAAAATATGTAACCATATTCTCACAACATTGTCACAAGATTTGTAAACATCTGCACCTGTGAAAACCAAGAAGTGTTAATTCTAATTAGCCAATCATAGTGAGAGAGTAGTGAACTCATTAACTAATCAATTTATGCTATCTAAAAACCTTTAAAAATAGTGCCGTTTTTAAATAAACTCTGACCTCTTAGTCAAAAGAACAGTCAGAGTTTGTGTGTCTTTTACCGTAGCACAGCGACAAAGAAGTGTTTGGATAATGCTCTCAACATGGGCTTAAATGTAATGTACGGTTTTAACTTAAAAAAAATTAAATCCATCATACTGAAATTCACTATCTTTTTGAGCTATAAAGCTTCGTAAACACCCAACTGGGGTACACCATTGTTTCGGGGCATTTTTTGGCTTCCAGCCCTCCAGTTGTGCCCCACATGACATTCCTCCGTCAGTGATTAGTCTTTGCTCAAAGAAAATGAAAGCAGGCATGTGCAGGAAGGTAAGGATAGTTTTGACCCTTCAAAGGAACTCTAAGGCAAAAACATTATTGTTTTTCAAACCCGAAGTCACTGACCTGAGAATGTTGCTCAGGCATGAAACGTGCTGTACATCTGCCTGCACTGCTGCTGCCCAGCAAAGCCTGACAAAGCCATTGTCAGGGGCAGGGGGACAGCAGGTGCTGCTTGGCTGAGATCAAAGGCAGAAGCCACCTGTGTATTACCAAGCACCGGAGGATAACCCAAACACGGGTAATTTCAATCAACGTGCAAAAACAGGTGTTCCGTGGAACAGAAAGGAACAAACCTAAGATATGTGCCCGTATCCGTGACCAGTACAAGGAGAGGGGAGTACGAGTACAAACCCCAGTTCTTGCACGCCCTCCCTGTGGGAAGGCCCACCAGAGCCACTCTGGAGTGCAACCCTTCGCAGGAGTCTTGAGCTTTCCAACTTTGCTTTGATGTTTGCCACAGGAAGTGGCTCTTGGGTGCCAGCCAGGCCGGTGGCAGCACAGCCACAGGGAGAAGCAGCGCCCAGAGGGATGGGGACCTGGAGGGAAGTGCATGCCCCCTGACCATGCCTCCAGCATTCCAAAAAAGCCCTTACTTGCAGCAAGAGCAGAAGGTGCCCAGGTCACTGCCCCCCTCCCAGGCAGGGAGCCAGGGACAGAGGCTTGGTAGGTGTCAGGTCACCATCACCAGTTTGGTAGCAGCCACAGGAAACCCCTCTAGTGGCTCTCCAGAGGTTGCTGGCACCTGTGGGCTCAGAATATCCCAGAACCAAAGAACCCTGCCTTTGACAGAGATGCTGGGGCCTCCTTGATCCCACGTGGGACTGTGGGAATGGCACTTGGTACCCATTCACTTCTTTCCTTGCTGCACTCAATGCCTTCTCTGGACAACTGACCTACTGGTATAGAGTCAGGACATCTCTTTCTTATGATCCATCTTTAGTAAGAAAATAAATCAGAGTTCAGGTTATAACTGTACTATGGATATGTTTACAACCACCAGTTTTAATACAGTAAACATACTTCAAATATGCAAGCTTGTTTATTAAGACAGGCTACACAGAAGGTACACTTAAGGCTTTGTTTCCATTTGGAATGTCTGTGACCCTCTTATTTTCTTAAAAAATGGCCATCTGTCATATCAGCAATGTCCCCTGTGGTGAATTTCTATACGCGTGTTCTCTTCCCTGCAAACAGAAGAAAAATGTATTAGAAGAGGCACACTACTTGAATTTTACAGGCACATTTTATAAAGTGGACTCTCTCATGTTTTTCTGTGTGTTCAGTTAAATGCAGTGATGCATTAATTGCATCACTTAGTGAAAGCATTACCACAAAGTAACCATGATGCAGAAATTTATGAATCACATACACAGAGTGAGCAACTGACCACAGGCTTTGTTACCTATAAAAACCTGATAAAACCACCTGCAAATCTGAGAACTGTCAAACCTCATGACAAATCGCACCATGAGGACTAACATGTCCATTACAAAGCACTAATGAAAGTTAAACTTTGCAGTCTCTAGGGTGCAAACAAGTTCTAATGCTTACAATAGTTCCCCTTTCACGTGGGAATTCAGTGGGAAGGGTGTGCATCCTGATGCACCTCTGCATCTGAGGCTTCACTAAATTTTGGATGTGTGGTTCTCTAAACCTGGAATCTTCTTTAAGGAAATTTTAGCCAAGTACCCCTTAGTTTGGGAACACTGGTTTGGTTTTTTTGCAAGTATTTTGCGGTGCTCCATTTACAAATATCAATTTACCAGGCAAGTGAAGACAGAAAAGCAAAGTAATAGGATGCAAATTGTCCCAAATCATCAGTTTGTTTCCTTATCTTAATAGAATCAAGCTGGTTTACTCCTCATGAAATTCAAGAGACTTATGTTTACCCAAAAGCAGGGTTAATCTGTACAATAGTTTTATCAGGGATCTTTTAACCAGAAGGTAGTGGAGCAGATCAGGAATACCAAAGGCAAAATCAAGGCCGGGGGATGTAAAGCACTGGTAAGGATGTAAGGAGTAGTTCTGGCTGAAGGACAGCGCTTACACTAAACCTTGCAGAGACACCTCAAGCTGCTGCATCCATTTCCAAAGAGTACAGGTTGCTGTCGGACTAGGTTTAAACTAAGATCAGATGTTGCCATTGCTAGTAGACACTGAGTGTGGAAGAGACCTGGGATTTGCGTTTCAGCACCCACTTAAGAATAGATTAAATCTAAGCTTTTTTTTACAAAAACAAAAAAAAAAGTAGGGAGGAAAACCAATTTTGGTCTTACAGCTAAGGGGCTTCACTGCAGAGCCAGGATGGGGAGGGTTTGTGCTGCACCTTTGCTCCAGGTGTCTCATGTTACCATGGATCAGCTGCAGCAAGCTCTTCTGCAGCACTCAATTCACACAGGGCTCTCCAGGTGCCCACACAGTCCTTTATGGCTAAAAGAGCTCATGGACAGTACTGTCTTGACCATCAGGAAGTACAACTCTCTCCAAGAAGTCCCTTCATTGGGTTAAATATGGGCTAGAACAAACCTGCAAGATGGTAACTGAGAATCACTCCAAGTTAATTAAGAAGTGACTGCTATGTAATTTAGTACTGGATGTGTCCCTATATCTGTTTCTATATCACCACATTACATTATTTCAGCAACTGGTCATGCAGCTTGCTAAATAGGGCAGAAAAATATCTTTGTTCTGTCCTCCTAAGATGTGTGACAGACTGTACCTTAGATTACTTGGAGTGGAATGATCATTGCTTATGACTATGGATTGTTTTTCAAAGCTGAAATTCCTCCGATAAAGCAAAATGTTTTATCTGTGTTGTGTTCATACCAAGTCAAACTCTTTAGGACAACAACTCCAGACTGAACTAGAAGGCCCCCAAATATGCCAACTACTGAACTATAAAACAAAAACCATCAGGAGAGTATCTGAGCACCTTGTGTCCCATCAGACCAAAATACATGTTTCTGAGCATGTAAGAAGACAGCAAAAAAAGATGGTTAAGACAAAATTCCATCTTGGGTGTATAATTGGATTTAATCCCATGTATCACACAAAACATGTACTTTACATCTTATACTAAACAGACATAACCCCCATCACTAATTACTTAAGGAATTACTTAAGGAGTTGAAATAAACAGATTTGATTGGAGAACCCTTTGTTCTGTGTGCAATGCTGTATTCAGGAATCTGCCGTGCATCCATCTGGAACTGAAGGATCATGCCTAAACAAATGAAGCATCCTAGAAATGTAAGCCTGGATCGCCAAGCCCATCCTTCTGTTCTGAAAGGATCAAAGATACCCTTTAGGTTGTGAGATGCTCTCCTGTCTGTATCTCCACAGTATGGATTTGCACTCCCTACGGGCAATACTCAGCACTTCTCTTTGTCTTTTGCTGTACTGATTTCATTTCTCCAGATGCCTAGGAATTTTTATAATAACCTGCACAGATCACCATACCCATGCCATTTTGCAATATTTATTATATAAAATATATTAGCACTTTCAAATGTAAAATGATGATCACTGCTTTTGAACCACAGCATTTCAAACTCCTGTGACTTCATCATTTAACAATTTCAGCTGAATAACTATTTGTCTGCTTCTGTGAATGTCAAATGGAGATAATGTAAACTGCCTTATTAATGTCATGCACCAATACTTCTATTTCCTCCTGCTCTGTTTGGCTAGTTATTGTGCCAAAACCTAAATCTCATGGATTTGATCGGATTATTTCTGACAAATCTGTATCTGCTGTGCTTACATTCCTCTTTGCCTTCGGCTATGTACAAAGATAATCACTTACTAACTTACTCCAACATCACTTGAGGCAGGAAAGATGGGTAGGATCCGAATATGTAACATGCCAGAACCTCTCTTCTTCCCTTTTAACAGATTCTACTCTGTGTGTGAATTTTGATTACTTTTTTTTACTAACTGTAGGTTTACTAATTCTCTTTGCAATTTGCCACTTGCTTGGGTTGTTTGTGCTGTGCTTTGGTGAAAGTGTTACCACATTCTGCAGATCGGCACGACATGCTTCAGCACTTCCTTTACAGTACTACCTTCAGTGTTCTTTGATACCTTTAACACTTTCCCTATTTTGGCCTATGTTCCTTTTATCTTGGTCATTTGAATTTTGTAGATTGTCTGGTCAGAATTAATCTTTCCTCTGCCCCAAAGTCAGAAACACATTTCAGCCTTCCCTTTCTTGAGATCTATCTGTTTGCAGTTTTATAAGTTCCCCTCACTGCTATTCTGCTACTCTCACTTCTACCTTCTGTTGGAAACAGATCTTTTATTTCATTAATATAAATTGCCTTCTACCATCAAAATTCTATTCACAACAGTTCCTCCAGTTTGTACTGAGAGGCTGATCTATAAAGGTTTCCAGTCAATTGTAATGGGGAGTAATAATGTTCATTAGATACCAGTTCTCTGTGTTTTCGTTTTAAAAAATATTAAATTATTAAAGAATAAAATACCCTCTCTCAAATATCAGGCAGTCTTTTTCTTGATTTTTGGACAACCTGAAGGCAAAATAGTATTTTCTCCTAACATTTGGCATTTTTACTCTTCTTTGTAAAAAGAAGTACAGGAGATTGGACCCTGAACATAAATATTTTATATGTAAAGCTGCATTTTGGATGGGATCTTTCATGTTTTCTGATGGAAAGTGTGGAAGGGTCTGGCATTATATTTATTGGTCGTATGGCATTGTATGAGCATGACAGGCAACCTTGTCTAAGATGCTCCTTCTCAGGAATTACTAATACAAATATTCAGTACATCTGACTGAGCAGCTGACCGAATCCAATCGAACCCACTTACAGGTATCCTGTTGCAAGGGATTCACGGCTGAAAGGACACTGCTGAGACTGCAGTGCAACAGTGCAAACGATCCAAAGCCAGTAAATTATCTGTCAATTGTCTGGAATGTCAGCATCAATGTTCTGCTCGCATATAGGGAAGGGAAGGACAGAATTAAGTGACTACCTGTTAGCAAGGCAGAGCACACACTCGTTTCCGTAGGTCTCTCCATCAGTGCCACAAACTGGATGGTAGTCCCTTGGGCACATATGCTTCCCATACTGGGCGCAGTTAGGCTAGGGAAAACAGGTACAAAAGAAGCCAAAGTTACACCATTTGAAACAGGTTTCTGCTCAGCTTCTGAAGAATCCTGGCATGCACAGAAAAAAGGTGTCCAACTAGAGCTGGCACAGCATTTTAAAGTGCCACGTTATCTTTCATGCTCTTATGTGAATCTATCACTTGAGGCTTGGCTCCTACTGCCTGGCACGGCTTAGCCGGGGTGTCAGGAAATATGTGTGCCCCACAGCGCAGCCCTTCCGACCTCTGAGCATCAGCGGGACACACGGAGAGCGAGTCCCCACGAAGGGCAATGCAGACGGAGCTGGTAAGAGATGGGCCTCGCTAGGGCTTGTGTGTTGCGGAGCCAGCAGCCTAGCGGGCGCCTCAGCTGTGGGGAGACACCCCTGCTCATTGCCGGGGCTCCGAAGCCAGGGCAGGCGCAGACCCCAGCGTGGGGCCCGCGGCTCTGGGGAAGGGGCCGGGAGGCCTGGCTGGAGGCAGGGAGGGCAGCGGGGCAGGCGGCACTCACCGGGTAGCTAGCCATGGCACCGGGACACCAGAGGAGCCCTGTGGAGAGCGAGCGGCGTTAACGGCGCCTGGTCCCGCACGGACCCCCCGACCTCCGCGGGACCAGCCCCGGCTGTTACCGACAGGAACTGCCCGCCCCGGCACCCCTGACCAGCCTCTGTCCGTTCCCGGGACACCCTGACCAGCCGCTGCCCGACCCCGGCATCCCCCGACCAGCTGCTGTCCCTGTCCCAGCCCCGACCAGCTGCCGTCCCGGTCCCAGCCCCGACCAGTNACCAGCCTCTGTCCGTTCCCGGGACACCCTGACCAGCCGCTGCCCGACCCCGGCATCCCCCGACCAGCTGCTGTCCCTGTCCCAGCCCCGACCAGCTGCCGTCCCGGTCCCAGCCCCGACCAGCTGCTGTCCCTGTCCCAGCCCCGACCAGCTGCCGTCCCGGTCCCAGCCCCGACCAGTTGCCGTCCGGCACCATCCTGCACCGGTTCCCCGCGCTGCCTCCGGACGGCTGGTGCCCACCCCCGGCTTAGATTCCGCCGCAGCGCCACTGAGCCTGCGGGGCACGGCACCGCTTCAGGTTCCCCCTTCCCTGGGACGGCACTGGCCGGGGCACGGTACCAGCCCGTTTCCCACGTCCCCCGCTGCCCTCCCCCGGCCGCCCGTGCCCCGGCGCGGTGTGCGCGGTACCGGCGAGGAGGACGGGCAGCAGCAGCAGCAGGAGCGCCGGCGGCCGTGCCATGTCGCCAACTGAGCGGCGGCAGCGAGGACGGCTCGGGGCGCAACGGCGGCGCAGCGCGGGAGCCAACGGCGGGCACGGGGCGGGCACGGGGCGGGCACGGGGCGGCGCGGGGGACACTCGGGACACGCTCCGCTGGGGGTGCCAGCGCGGGGACGCGGGGCTGAGCACCGCAGGGACCTCCCCAGGGGCACGCTCACGGGGATGGAAAACTTTCCCGTCAGAGCTGTGCGGGTGGGCAGCGCAGTTAATGGGGGGGCGCCGGCTGTGATTTCGGCGTTCCCAAGGCTTCCCCGCTTGCCTTCAGCTCGTTAGGGTTGTGCTTTGATTGCAGAGTGTCTTGGGCAGTGCGGGGAGGTTGGAAATACGGCTCGCAGTACCGATAAGAGTGGTTAGCTTTGCCGAGCCCAGAGGTTGGCTTTGCGCAGGGTCTGGCTCTGCAAATGTTTTTGTGGAGTTTCCTAAACTCTAGGCTTTGAACTTCTTGTAAAATGGCCTGTTCTGCTGTGTATGAGCTGGGGCTGGACCTGTCAAGTGTTTTGATATGTCCCACACAGGTACATACACATGCATCACACTCACCTTTCTTGTCTGTGTGTCAGCCTCTGAATCCTTCCAAGTATGGCTTTTTTTCTTTCTGACAGCGTGCCCTGCCTACATGGCATCATAGGGAGGTTATTTTATTATCTGCTTAATATGTTCTTATTCCTCCACATAACCTGCAAATTGATTGCAGTTTCAGATTTTAATTCTGTGCACACCTTTGTGATTACTACCCAACACAAAGTATGTTTCATGCAAAGGCCTCTGGCTTGGCTGTTTTGAGCAAGATGCCTAATCAGAATGTTTCGTGGCTGGTGAACCATGTAGAGGGTTGTTTCTCTCTGCCTGATCTCCTCCTGTAGATTTCCCAACTTTCTGCCTCAGCTTTGCCTGTAAAGCTCTTTGAGATGAGGGTGTCTTTCTGTTACCTTGTTATTGGTGGGATGGTTGCTGGATTTGCCATACTGGGGGGAAGGATCCTAAGGAGCTTTAATGCTGGAGAGTTGTGCTGGGGTGGGTTTCCTTGTTTTTTGAAGGTGTGATTTTTCAAAGGGAAAGGTGCCAGCTGAAAGTGAAGAAAACACAACCAAGGGGAAGGTGAAGAAAGCAAAACCAAGGGTAGAAGTTATCTCTTAGGTTGTGAATCTTGCAAGTTCTTCTAAACCATTAAATGCAAAGCTCTTGCTCAGAAAAAAAGCTGAACAACATGAACCAAGTAAGAGCTCAGTGTTCCATCTTTTGGTAGCTGTAATATATGTTGCACAATAAATTCGTGCTAAATTACAGCATTTCTTTAACCAAAAAGCCAGTGACAGGAAAGAATATGCATCCAGTAATAACGGAAGAGATATTCAGATACTGAGAACAGATAACTGTCTCCAAAAGGGGTATTCCTGAGGATTATTCATCTGGAAAAAAACTCCTGTGATATGCATTCAATATGCATCTACGGTAAGATAAATATTCGTCACCAGAGAAGTTTATTCTGGAGGATTTGCACCAACAGAATTCCAGCAACAGGATGAATTATTCACTTGGCCCAAGAAAGATGCAGCAACAAGAAAGAAAGCTACATTAACATGCTACAAGAGATAAAATCAGCAGAAGAAAGAAAAAACCTCCTTCAAAGCCTTAAAATTGTATAAAAGAACATCCTGCCAGAGCTGCATTTGTGAACTGGAGAAATTCAGTGCAATAGAGACTGAATTTTGTTCACCCAGTGTCGACTGCCGCCCTCGGCGCTGCTTTGCTTGTGGCTTTTTCAAAATCTATACTTTGATTATTCAATAAATTCTATTTGATTATTAAATTGGCTTATTCGTTTATAACAGTAGCCTAGACCAGCTTTCTCCAGAACAACTCCTGCACAACAAGCATTAAATGTGAAACAAGATACTAATTTTCTTTCATAAGTTATTAAAAACTGGAGGCAAGGATGAATATAATTATGCAGAGAGGTTCTTGATAGCTTTTGTATTCTGTTAAAACATTTCTGATATGAATGCTGAGTCACTGGAAAGGAACATTGCAGAATTATTTGCATATCTCCTAGAAGTTATCTTTTTGTTAAAATCAGGTAGCTGATTAACAAACATGGAAGAGAAGAATGAACCTAGCATATGGTCTGCAGGGAACAATGCATAATTAGAAGTTACATCCCTACAGAGAAGGTCTGTTTCTGCCTTAGTGGAATAACCCTCTGTGCCTAGCAGCTAGAAGTTTTTGAACTTCATCCAAACTCTTCTGGTGCTCCATGGCCTTGCTGCTGCTCTGTGAGTGCTAGCCAGGTGTTTCTGAGATGTACCTGCTGCAAAGATTGGCACTGATCGTGACCACCTCAGGTGGGGTCTTGTGAGAGTGGAGTAGAGGGGGAAAATCACCTCTCTCGATTTGCTGGCCATTTCTGTTTTGATGCAGCCCAGGATATGGTTGGCTTTCTGGGCTGTAAATGCACACCGAGAAGACATGTCTGACAAGACATGTCCAGCTTTTCAACTACCAGGAGCCCAAGTCCACAGGGCTGCACTTTATATCCATTCATCCCTATCTGATGTTCATTTTTAAGTAACTGAGTCTATTTGTGAAAATCAGACTCCTGGTGTTTCTTGGAAAGCAAATGTGTTGAAGACTTGTAGCCTTTGACACCTTCACCTTTGGGGATTTTCAGGACTCAGCTAGACAAGATTAAAATTTTGTTGATCTACTGTTGTCAGTAGTCCTGTTCCAAGTTGAAGGGGTAGAGATCCAAAGGTCCCTTTCAGCCCCCCTTCCTAGCATTTAGGTGGCAGGGCAGGTTGGAAATGAACTATGAGACAGCATATCTCAGCATAAAATTAGTGCACAGTCTCAAAAAAAAAAACAAAAAAAAAAAAAAAAAAACAAAAAAAAAAAAAAAAAAACAAAAAAAAAAAAAAAAAAACAAAAAAACAAACCACCAAAAAAAGGGTATCTATCACCTCACATGCTTAAAACACATACAGGAAGAAGACCAGGTACCAGGAGGATTGGGACTAAGGAACTGGATTGCCTGCTACCTTTAGGATTTAGCAGTGTGGCTGCTGAAATATCCTCTTTGCCACAGCTTGTGGTGGTTTAGACTTGGAAGAAAAAAATAGAGTTGCAAGATAAGAAACCATAGGTGGCCTTAAGAGCATGAAAATTCCCACTTGAACAGGTTCCTGCAGGCTGCTGCAGGCAGGAAGGTGACACACAGGAAGTCTGGGTATGCATTCGCTCCAATTTTCTCTTGGCCGTTGTTGACGGCCTCCTGGAGAGCAGAGTCTGGTGAGAGGGATGCTGTGCTCACACGTAACCTGCAGTTAATGTCCTCTTGCAGCCCCCAGTCATGTGGGGAAGGATGTTAAACCCACTGTAGCAGCAGGACAGTGCAGCTGATGGGCCTGCACTGCTGCAGGCAGCCTAGAAGGGCACGAGTGCTTGGGCACAATGCTTTGGCACGTCCCAGCTGCACTTGTGCCATGGACATGTGAGTCTCCTGCCATAAGTACAGGAGCTTGTCTTTTCACCTGAGTAATTGCAAGGGTAAAACCAAGCAACACAGCACAGGGCAATCAAAAATGCTTCTGAGCTCCTTTTTGGCACGCCTGTCTGGGGTAGCACTGCTGAAAGCTTCTTTCCTAAGGCACTAGAGGGCTCCTGCCTCCTGTAAGACTGGAATGCCCAAGAAATGGTTTGGCACTTGCTTGCTGGCTGACTCTGCCAATTTGAACCTGCACAGCAGCAGGGCAGAGATGGACAGAGGGGGAAAGCTGATTTTTCTAACGTTTTAATCTCCCTGACAAAGATTCCTGCAGGGAAGAAGTCAGCAGCACTGAGCAAACAGATAGGCTTTTGGTGTAAGTCTGGTTTGTTTTGTGTAGGGAATTGGTTTCAGTTGACAAGCTGCCTCCCTGACCAGGTCCTGAGTGCTGAGCTGTGGCATCACCTCAGATTTTGGTAGACTCCTCCAGGCTGTCTCCATAGAGGCTGGGTTCAAAGGTTCGTAGAAAGATGTGGAGGAAGCTCTTCATCTCATACACTCCCTCAGCATCCTGTCAAGTGGCATTCCCACCTCCACACCACTAAGAGATTGCTCTGGAGGTCCTATCTGTCACACACAGCCCATGAATCATTCCCTTCAGTTGTTCTCCTACGTTTGCAATCCCACGTAGTCCTGAAGACAGGATCCAGGCCTCAGGGATTCAATTATTTACACTCCATTCAGTCTTCCCGTCCTTGATCCCTCTGTGTCCATTCATTTTGCTCCATCATGTGCTGTTGTCTGCTGTATCAGTCACAGATGGGCAATTTATCCTCTCCTGTTTCCCCCATGAATCCCATCTATCACCTGGCTGTCTTTGAAATTAATTTACTGGCTGGCCAGCTGCCCACTTGGTGTCTGTGGCTGCTTCCCATCCATGTTTCATACGGGGGGTGCTCACTGAAGGGGAGTGGCTGCAGGTGCTGCCGTGTTCTGTGCCCTGAGGAGTGTTGCTGACCTGTGGGCAGTGCTTAGGGACAGGACTGCTGCATGGGCTGTGGGACAGCGGGGGAAGGGCTGCTGGGAGGTACCCACGCATTCCTGCATCTGCTCGTGCTGTCAGTCACTGTCACAGCACAAAGCAGCAGCCTTCTGCCTGACAGAGAGATGTGTGTGTGGTGCTGCGATGCTCAGGCTTGAACAGGGGCTTTAGTAGTCCCTGGAGCCTCCAGAAAGCTCCTGAAGGGTGTCCCGATGGGCAGAAATCAACATCATTTTCTTTTTTCTCTCTCCTCCAGAAGTTCTTTCCTGCTGTTGTTTTCAGCTCACTTAAGCCCACCTGTCTACTTGATCTGTCATGGACAAGTTTACAGGTGCTGGCTTTGACTTCCCCTGTCTGTTTTCTAGTTTAAATGACTCATGACAGAGCTGGGCCACCATCCAGACACACTTTGTCTGGGATCATAACCCCTTTGGAGGGAGGTTGTTGGTCCCAGTGACATTTCTTAAGTCAAAAGTTTTCTGAAAGAGCGGAAACTTTCAAGGCAGGCTGTAAAAGCTTCTAACTGCTTAAGCAGTTAAAGGAGACAAGATTAAGGGAACCTACCCAGAAGGCTGCCCACCTTTTTCTGGGTGCTAAGGCTAAACCCAAACCCCATAGATGACCTGCAGCTATAGAGGAACAGCCTGACTGGAGGGTCAGCAGAAACTTTTTCAGCTGTGAAAGGACAGAGAGTGTCCCTGGGAGCAAAGCTGCTACTGCATCAGTACAATGATGGAAAGTGAATCGATCCAGCAATACTTGTCTTACTTCCATATGAGAAGGCACTTGGAAAAGTCAAAGGCATCTTCTTTAATCCCCACCTGTTTATCATAGAGTGGTTTCAGCCAGGGCAGTTCCTGTGCAGATCTGCTTTCAGAGACAGCCTCAGTCCCTCTCCACCCTCCAGGAAAAAGCTCTGTGAATGGTGTGATCACTTAAGAAATGTGGCCTCCATCTCTGTTCTGGCAGAGCTTCTGTCTGACTTCCAGTGCCCTTGGGCTGGGTTTGTAGAATGAAGACATTTTACCTGAATCATGCTGGGGGAAAGGGTTAGACAATAGCTATGAACAGTTCAGAAGGAAGGCAGCTGGAAGGGAGGAGGGGATTACATTCAACATGTTTCATGGCACTGTGTGCTCTCTGTGACCCTATAAAGAGAGGTATTCTTATCTTGAAGAACCCACTCAATGGACTTTATGGTCTCCAGGAGTGAGGGCGAACTGCAGATAAGGATTTCGCGGCTGGCTCAGTTTATCGCAGTTTATCTCAGTCAGGCTTTAATGCCTGCCCACCTGATGGATTGCCTGGTAAAATGGAGGATTAAAAGACCTTTATTCACCAGGGAAGATGATGATGGCTTGGAAATGGAGATGAGTTTGCTGCAAAGATGGCAGGCACCATCCCCACGAAGGCTCAGTGCTGCTGAGGGCTGTCCCTTCTCTGTGAAGGCCAGTGAAGGCACCACTTTGCCATGTCTGGTTGTGTCTCACTGTCTGAACCACTGCCAGCCACCACTTTGGGCTCTGTATTTTCATTAGAAACCTGCCATCGGTCAGGAGAGGAGAACAGCAAAAAAGAGGAGGCGGTGACAAAGCCTGGGACTTGTTGGAGGCACCATTTCTTGGTGGTCCTGCTGGATGGAAGACCTTCAAAAGTCAGGAATTCCAAAAACACTTGGGCTTGAGGATGATGGAGGCAGGTACATTTCAACCTTGTTTCCCTGTCATCCTTCTGTGGCCTGACTTGGCCTGTGCTCCTCCCAACACAAAGCTGTGATTTCTCTTGCTCCTCTTGTTTCTACATTTGTGTTTTGGTCCTGTTACTGCAGAGCAGAACCACAGTTACCCGAACTGCTCTGTAGCTCAACACGAGAGGCCAAGGCTGCCCAGCCATTATAGGAAGGGTCACACCTTGGCATTAGTAGTGTGAGTTTAGGAGCTGCAAAAGCTTGGTAGATTTTTGTCTATCAGTGCTCTCAGGCTCTGCAGAGCCCAGACTTTTCTGGTCTGTGGGGCACTGTTAAACTGCTTTTGCTCAATTCAAATTTTCCACGGTAAGAATGGCCAGATCTCATCCGTGTCTTAGGAGTTTCTATTTGACAAGATTCGTGTGGTTTCTTCACAAGAGATTTTAGTGACTTAGAGTGCATGGAAGGATGCAAGAGCAACCTGACCAAAGTAATTGACCCGGCTGAGACATCAGGATTTGGCCATAGCTGGTTAGTGAGGCAAGGGCTGGTTGGAGCCCTCTCCTGCTCTGGCTCAAGGAGTCTACAGGCTTGTCCTTGTACCATGTGGTGGCAGCCTTGCACACGGTAAGTGCTCTTTCTTTCCTGCTTGCATGACTGGTTTTGTTTGCAGCATTTTTTTTTGGATGAAGAGCTCAATGGTCCATTTACGCTGTCAGCTGGATAATATGGCACTGTAATGTAGTGGTCTCATCCTCACAGCATCAGCAGTGCAGAACTGCTTCTTTTCCTTTCTGTGCTGGAGACACCTATAATTCAGTGTAAAACTGCCCATTCTGTCGGGGTCAGGGCTTCAACATCCATTGTCAGCGCTGCAGGAGTGACAGGGCTGTGCAGGAATGAGGGCATGAGGATGTCTGGGGCATGTGAGATCTCACCCAGCCATTCAGATCCCTGCCTGGCAATCCCAGAGGTTTCCAGGAGCTGTGACCAAGGACTGGTAGCAGGTAAAAAGGGCTGTTCCTAGCTGACTCTCTTCCTCTTTGCCCTGCTAATTCACATGGGATTTCTCTGTCGGTACTGTGTCTCACTCTGAGCCCCATTTGGGAGGGCTGAGATCTCTTCTGCTCACAAGTGTGCTTGTGCTGGTTCTCGAGGGGAGGAAGGGGAGGTGGTATTTGTCTTGATTGAGCTGCAGGGTTGTGTTTGGCAGGGCTTTCCAGCAGCAGCGGCTGAGCAGGTTGTGGGCACACTCAGGAGTGAGTCACCAAGTAATAATGACAGTAGGAAGTGGAGAAGAGAAATGCTTCAGGAGTTGTTCAGCTTTTCCTGCTGGGAGCCAAACACAGGGGCAAGGTTTACTTGGAGTGGCAGAAAGCATCTAAACTGAAAGGTCAGCTGAGGTGATCTAGGGACATGGCTCAGCTGTGGTCTCTGTCTTGAATCCTCTTGTGTCCCTGTCACCAGATGATGTGGAGACTTCCTGGCAGATGCATATGATGTTTACAGGAGAACTTCCTACCTGTCAGCTTCTCTAGCCACCACGAATCTCATCAGACTGATGTGGCTGTCCTAAGGGACATTTGCTTCAGTGTAAGCTGGCTGTTCTAGAAATGATCCAAACACCTCATATTTAATCAGCACACACTGCCGTAATAAAGCCATCTGCATGGAGATGACAGTTTGCTGAAACTGGTTTACACCTCACTGAGCTCCAGCAGGAAGGAGGTGTGAGATTTGCAACATTGGTTTTTTACCATTAATTTTGGCTTTCACTGCCATTTCTGGTCAGAGAGGAAAGTATGGGATTGTAATTAGTTAGGAAAGATTTCCTAGGCTGCATTCTGAGGAATACAAGACTACAAGACTGCTGTGTTTTTCCTCTGCAATATATGCTGGCTGGGCCATGGAATGAGGGAGCTCTCCTCCCTGCACGTTTGCTGTGGTTCTGATGTATGTGCTACACTGAGGCCCGGTACCCTGTGGGCACCTTGCCATTTACTGTGGGATCCTTCAATCCCAATTTTCCTACATTTAGAGACCCTTTTGCTTGCAGGTGCTGACCCCATGATAATGACCATACTAGAAAAATCCACTGGTTAGTTTCCTTTTTGGTTTATTACACAGAGAGGACCTTTTGCAGCAGATATAATTTTGCTTTGGGCTTCAAGTGGAGGGCTTGGAGCTGTGGGATGAGCTTGTTGCAGGAACCAAGCGTAGTGCAGTAACTAATGACAGGATAACACCACTGGGGAGCTTGGGAATGAACTACAATTTTCAAGTGCTAAGGACAAAGAAGCTGTGCCCTCCTACTCATGTAATTGCTATTACTTTAGCATGGAGCTATTCGTGCTGGTAAGCGGCAACTGAGCAAGCTCCTCACTCTGTGGTGTTGGTCCAGGATGGAATGCTTCCTGTTTTAACTGTGATTCCCATTAGTTCCTTGCACATCACCAGGTTTATCTACCAGACTCTGGAAGCAAAGTGGTGATTAATGCCGAGGTTGCCCCTGAGGACTGTGGTTACAGCGCCTGCAGGAGAGGCAGGGAGTGACCTGGCATGTGGAGCTGCCCACCTGGGTGCCTGTGGGAAGCCCTCTTTCTGTGAGTAGGTGTATGGAGAAGTGCAGAGCTGAAGCCATGGCTGGATTACACCATTCCTCAGCTATAGTGCTCTGACCTCTTAAAAAGCCCTTTTACTTTGAGTCAGGCCTGCCACGTTGGTGTGACCAGGGTTACAGACGTTCTCCCAGAGCCCTGTGCCAGAGAAGTTTTGGGAATGGTGGTGTTAGCAGAACATGGTTTAGGGATACCTTTCAGAGTGGCTTTGGAAAAGGGTCATGGATATATCCTAACAACACAGCTCTGACTTTTTTTGGTTACTCCCAATTCTGAGTCTGAGCAGGTGGTGACCAGAGGCTGCAAAGCCATGTGGAACAAGGTAAGAAGGGCTGGAGAGAAGTCCCACATTCTGCTCTACTTCCAGAAGAGTTTGGGGAAGAAAGGCCTCTTGTCTGTGCTTCTCTCAGAGTAATCTTTGAGGGAGATTCCAGTCACTGCCATCAGGGCAGAGAGGACAGGCTTAGCTTGCAAGCCCCCTGTGGACATCCCTCCAAACCTATCACAACCAGGAGCCAAGGAAGTTGCCTTGGAAACTGTGCCGAAGCTGAATTTGCAGGGAGCTCCTTCCTGGCTAACTGGAATTGCAATGTAAGTACAGGTCCCACTGCTGGCATCAGGCAGAGCTCAACAATCCTGGGGGTGCTCATCCCAAGCCGCAGCCTAGGCAGCTTTTCAGTTTCAGGTCTGCACACCTTAGGGAACCTGAAGAGAGGCAAAGTTCATATCAAAGTACTTTCTCTGCAGGGTAAGAGTGAGGTCAGTCAGCTGTGCTGTGCCTGTGCCTTGGTTATGTTATCCTCTGAGAAAGATGAATGAGCCAAGCAGCTACATTTGCATTTGCAGCAGTGAAGGAAAGGGATTCTGTGTGGAGTGGGAAAGGAGATGGACTGGAAGACCAAGCAGCTGATAAATTGCCTAAGGGACAAAGAGAAGTTACTCAATTATTTTTTTTTCCACACTTCCCATGGGCTAATTAAGGAATCTATGTAATGCTGGAAACCTTTGAGTGTTTAATGGAAAAACAGCTAATTAATTAACATTACAAATCATAACCATTAAGGAATTAATCTTTCATGAACTTAATTAGGAATGGTGAGTGAATGGGTACATGGGAGGATGACTTTTGGAATATGAATTACGGTTTTTTCTTTTCTAATCACTGCTAGTTAATGAAGACACACAGCAATATTACTGAGCAAACAATGCAGAAGGGAACAAGGCTGTGTAATGATCCCAGCTAGAACTGATAATTGATTCATTTGTGGGGAAGGCTCACAAATTGGAAATGCTATTTGGCATGATCATTCTGTTGCTAGAGATGACTATTTGCTTATGGAAATAAAAGGCTAAATTGTCATTGCGTAATTTTGCCTGGAAGGCAAAAATCCTGACTGGCTGATCCTTTGTGTCCAGTTCCCAGGGCTGGTTGTGATCACTGCCCAGGGACCTCAGGAGTTCTCTCATCACAAGGTAGTATGATGTAGATGAGAAATGCAGTTTTTGAAAGAAAAATGGCCACAGTGCTTTGTGAGAGCTGTACAGGAAGAGATTGGAAGGTCTGGGAGAGCTGCAGTGGTCTGGATCATGAGATTCCCTATGTGGTACTACACACCATGTCCCTGAATTCCAAAGACTGGGGACCTTCAAAGGGAGCCTGGAACACCAAAACCCTGAAAACGTCCTGTGCCCCCTTCCACTTCCACCTGAAAAACACACTTCCTACTCTGCAGGAAAGGGAGAGTGCAAGACATGCAACCCAGCTCCAAGTGCTCCATCTGGATTCAAAAACTCCAAGTGATGGTTCCCAGGGTGTTCAGATCCACCTGGGAATTTCAGACTATTAAAAATATGTCTCCCATTTTGTGCCTATATTGGGGATCAGGGTACCAACTTCCCCTTGTCTGACTCCCTTCTGCTAAACAGAGATCCTCCCTACACCAGGGCGGTGTGACTGTGTTGGGGGTGATTCCAGTGGTGCCAGGCAGAGCCCCCAGTGAGCAAAAATCCTTTCAAATGGAGTTTGGAGAGTTTTCTGCCTTAGTTAATCATCCCTGTTTCCAGTTCAGTGCTCATTTGGGGATCGTTCTGCTAATAATAGTTCTTCAGCTTGGCAGTCAGACAGAGCGAGGCTAAGGACTCATTTTGGATGGGGGAAGAGACAGATCTTATAGGAATTTACCTAGAGAGCATATGCCAGTGGAGTTAAACTAATAGCAAAAGCAGGGAACATTTGCCCTCTATTTTTATCTCTGGTATGGGCGTCTGACATAAGGTTCCTTCGGGCACTAGACAACAAGAAAAAATTGAACAAAAGTTAATAAACACTGTCCTTTCTTAAAATACAACTTAAACTACATGGCCTAGCTCTTCTGACTGTGCTTGATAGATTTCTTTTTCATTGAAGAAGCTCCTTAGGAACCTTGTTCTCCGCTCATATTTTTTTTAAACGTATTTAGGTTGGTTGTTCTGGATACAGAAAATAACCTATACCAGAGGCTGACACGGTCAAAGAATAAAGGATGGTTATGAACACCACTCTTCACTGAACATTCCTTTCTGATGCTGTGCACTTGGAGCTGGGTTGCATGTCTTGCACTCTCCCTTTCCTGCAGAGTAGGAAGTGTGTTTTTCAGGTGGAAGTGGAAGGGGGCACAGGACGTTTTCAGGGTTTTGGTGTTCCAGGCTCCCTTTGAAGGTCCCTGTTGGGGAAGGTGACACAGGGAAACCTTATAAATATGATTGTTTAGCAGGAGGTTCAGAGAACATTGGGCCAGTGAATGAGATAGAAATGACGGTCACTTTTGATATGGGAAGGGATGCCAGTCCAGGGACAGGATGTTAAGCAATACCAGTGACCAGGCAGAAAAGGAGTCTGCAGGATAGCAGGAAGAAGGGATTATAGAAATTAGCATAAGAAGGTAGTGCCTTATTCAAATCTAGTAGTTCTCATAGGCTGTATGTAAATTCTATAGGGTTTGTGTTTCACACCGGTTGGTTACTGTAAATAGAATATTCAACACAGAATAGGATAAAATAGACTGTAACAGGAAATTCGCTCTCTTGGAACCCTCTTGGAACCACGCTAGCAGTTGGGCTGGCAACTGATAGCAAACGCTGGCACCCACGACCCCTGAGAACAAAGCATGTGTTCCATGAGCAACCCCCGTCTCCTGAAGTATATCATCTGACCATCGAGAGAACGAATCGCAATAGGTCCCCAGTCTTTGGAATTCAGGGCCATGGTGTGTAGTACTTGTGCAGTGCAGTAAGATATCTGGAAAGAAGTAGTTAAACCAAAGAAATTCTTTCCAGATATCTGGAAAGAAGTATTGGAACCTTTGGGTGATGAGTGTTGAAGTGGAAAGAAGACAAGCTGGACATAGACCCTGCTTAGCAGAGTCCGCTCTGATTTAATGAAAAAAGTCCAGCATAGACAAAAAGGGGTGTGCTCTTACGTATGGGGAATGAGAGACCTTGCAGACTGAGCGTTTTGTTTGTTCTGATACTGAGCCCATCAATAAAATTCAGACTTAGTTCTGGCATGAGTGCTGGGATTCTTTCCCCACAGAACTGGCACCTTTCCTAGAGCAGCCTGTGACCGTGGAGGTCACGCGATAGCCCTTGGCATTACTTTGAGTGTGATAGCTGGGAACAAGCCAATGCCAACACAACTAAGCAGGGGTCCTGTGTGGGATGAGGCAGCACTAATTTTTTCGTGCTGGCCTCACTGGCCCTACAGTGAGGGAAGGATTTGCACTTTTGCAGGGAAAGGTGCAATAGACTTTGATTCATTCAGATAAATAATGAAATAAATGAATGAGAGTGAGTTCTATGAACGTAGGGTTTAGGGTCCTACAATTGCTTTGTGAATTTGGGCTTTAGATATTAGGCAGAATTGGATATTCATATGACTTGAAGGGATAGACCAGCCCCAGGTACTCCTTACGAATTTTAGTAAAAGGCAAGAAGTGAGCAAGTATATGCTTATCAAGCACGTTATTAGGGTAATTTACTGCAGTTTCATGAAACTAATTAAAGAAGAACAAGACAAGGATGAAAATAAGGTCACAATTAAGACTGAATCGGTAAATCACTGTATTCAGCAGTGTAATACAGCAAAAAATTTAACTGAATTATGAGTTTGGCATATGAAAGAATTCCTTTTTGTGTAAATCCTGTTCAGGGGTAGGTACAGGAGACTCAGCTCTATTTGAACCAAAGCATACAATTCATTTGCTCTCATGGATTAATGCATTGACTTTGCTTGTGAGAACTTGAGAGGCTTGATCCATTGTGGGCAGAAGCCTGTAGGATCTGGGCACCAGATCTGCTCTGAGCCCCCAGCCCCTCACCTGGGGTGTTGCTCAGTGCAGACTGCTCTCTGCCCAAAAAAACTCCCAAAGGGAAGGAGCCAACATGAGTGTCCAGGGCAGTTCCATCCATGACAGTTCCATTCAACACACTGTCCTTGAATATCTCTGTGCTTATGTGGTTTTATTTTTGTCCTTATTTCCTTCTTCCAAGTCTATGCAAATACAAAAGGGCCTGTTCACACCTTCGTACCAAAGCAATGACAAAAACTATTTGAGCAGCAGTTTTAAGCAGTGGTCTTTCTTGACCACTTATATATACTGACAAACTGGGAGATGCACATACTCAAGAAAAGAAATTGCACCTGCCAGAGTCCTTTTTTGCAAAGGAGGGGTGCAGGTATATTGAGGGATTCCTTGATGGCTTCAAGTGTTGTCCCAGAAACCAAGAGATCATTTTGAGATGTAATTTTTTTTTCCTGAAAACTTAGGAAATATTGCTTGCTTCACAGTTAGAAGCAGGATTTAAAAAACTCCTGTGTATTCTATGATGAAATTAAGTGTATTGAATGCATATAGATTTATATTCCATTAAAGAACCAACAGCATATCACAAAATCACCAAACCGACAGCAAAAAAAAAAGCAGAGTAATGCAAACAATTCCACCATAAATAAATTAACAGCTGCTAAAAAAACCCCAAAAAAACCCTTTCTGTGTTGAACATCATTCTACTTCAAATTCCAGAAGTTTAGGAATGGAAAACACCCTAAAGTGAAGTGAACATATCTTCCAGGGCTGATATATAATCTCTCAGTATCTTCTTTGTAGTGCTCCCACTGGACTGTTTTGAAATATTAACTCTCAAAGAAAGGAACATTGCTTGTGAGATTTTAACTGTTTTAAAAATAGGTTAAATTTATCTAAAGGTATTTGACTGTCTCATGGCATTACCTTCTATCAGCAGCCCCAGTCCAGGACAAGTCTGGGATGACTGGTGGGGATTACTTCACTTTTGACATTTCAGGCTTTGCTGCTGCTTGTGCCACTCTTTCTCCTCTTATTGCGTTAATTAAACGTTATGTGGGGAAGATAATATGTTAACAGTAATAAAGCCCTGATGAACTGGTCAATTCCTCTAGCAGCCAAGTATTAATTTTAAGTGTTTCTCTTCATTAAGAGGTCTTCAGGAATTGCAGTGCTGTAGATTATTTTTCCAGAACACTTGAGATTATGCCCTTATGGCAAATTTCACACTGAAATAAGTGAAAATTATATGAACCAGCAACTTTTAATAGTTATATCCTACTTCTAGTGACTACCTACAGCTCTGGCTTCATCTTTCCCAGACTGACACTACAGTGGAAGGTTCTCATTGACCTGTGTGTTGGCAATAGAACTGAGAGTACAGGAGTGTGTGTGGTGCTGACAGCTGAAAAGCACAGGCAGGGTGTAAAAACAAACCAAGTTTGAACAGTAGCCAATGTTGTCAGAAGGAACTGGAAACCCAGGTTTTTTTCTCAGCCAGTGCTGTTCAGCAACAGGGCCTGTTTGCAGCTGATCCACCCTAAAATGTGATCCCTCACTGGGAGGCTGGGTTTGCCTTCTAGCATTTCATTCTTTTGGCTTCTACCCCCAGAATATCATTCACTTGGTGGGTTCTCACCCACATATTACTACAATTCCCCTAACAGGCAGGCAGCTACCTATTGTTCAGGGCAATGATGTCTCTTGCCATCCCAGACATCCCTTGCCATCTTCTGGGTGAAGAGCCCTTTACTTTTACCCTCCAAAGTGTCTTCCTGGGCATGAAAGAGGTGAATGTGGCCAATGGGTTTCTGACAGCACATGAGTGCAGCAAGGTCTTTTCAAGGTCATGCTGCTACAGCAGGAAAGACACAAACATGGGTGAAACAAAGCACAAGGAAATAATGAGTTTTAATCCCACATCCCCTGTTGCCAGTGTAGTAACCTTACCAAAACTAAAGCTTCAAATCAGTGCCAGTGTGTGATTTTTAATGGAACCCTGACCTCTCTCAGATAAAAGGAATTTAAAATCAATTAATTTTCAAGGCAGGATCTGGTGAGGGACAAAGAATGGCTTTGGGGTTTTTTTGGACCCAGTGTACTGAAAAAGGGTATCTTGAAGCGTGATCATCAGCTCTGTTAAATTGCCAGGCTGTCCACTGTATCTGATATTGATGCCCCTGCTTCTAACAATATTACTCTCAAGAGGTCAACAGTGGTGATTTATTGACTTGCAGCAACTCAGAGGTTTAGTCTGGCTAAATTCCTAACTCAAATACACCTTCAGAGAGGTGAAATCACCTGGGAAATTGTGAAATGATCTAAAATAGTTTGTTAATTGTCTCTTAACCTTGGAGTGTCTCAAACTTCTTTCTAACTCAATGGGATTGAAATGGAAGGAAAAAAAGAGGAAAACAAAAGGACAGATTAAGGCTCCATGATCTGATGGTTTAATAAAAATTACACTCCTGGGTGAAATTGCAACTGTCAAGGAGCAGTGGACTCTGTGACTGGTATTGCATTAGGTGTATTCTGACCTAAAGGAGCACCAACTCCTTTGATTTCAACAGTTACTGAAGATTGTTCTAGTTATAAATGAGATCAGGGATACAGAGAAGCTTTAATGTTTGTCACTTACATACCTTATTAGTATGAGGCAGGTCTCTGAAATAACGTAATCCAGAAGAAGAAATATCCAACTGTTTGTTCCCATTTATCCTGCCTCTGCAAGCAATTGTATTAATAAGACAGAAATGGATATCTGTGACCGAACTACAGGTAAGTGCCACGTTACTGCGTCAGAAGACTTGCTCCCATGCCTAGGTTTATGGAGAACAAAAATATCTGCAAATCAGTCCATAGGTCAAACTCATTTTAGTTAGGAAATGCCTGTGAATTTTTCAGGAGGCTCACACAAGGTTCAGTTGGTCTTGAAGCCTCAGTTCCTGGAACCCTGTGATTATGCCAGGCTCACGCCTTGTGTTAGTTGGAAAAAGGTGAGTTTGGTTTTAAAATTGCAAAGGGAAAACTGAACACGGAGACGTGTAAGAAATCTTCTTTCAGGATGTTAATGAACAGTTGTTCAGTGTGTTGCCTGATGGGAAATTCTTAGCAAAACTATGAAGTGTCAAAGAGCACAAAATGGGTAACATTGTAGAAAATTCCCAAATATGGGTGCATTTTAAATTTTGTAATTCTTGCAGAGGTAAGAACTGACATGATTTTTTTAACAACTCCTCTTTCTCTGCTGGCCACTCACCTAATGTAGGCCAGGGCACAGTTTGCTCTGTTTTGTGCTCTGCCAGCTCCTTCAGCTTTGTATCCAGCTGTCATTCCCAGGGCTTCTCCACCCAGGACTGCCTGTGCTCTGAGGGCTCACAGCTTCTCCGTGGAGTGAAATCTGGTTCCCTCCTCTTACCTTTCCCCTGGGCACAGCTGCCCCTTGCTTGCAGCCACGCCAGGAGCCCTCTGCTTGCTGGCATGGCCTCAGCTCAGCAGCTCTCAGCAGCAAGTTCCCCACGAGCCCTGCCATGCGGGAATCAGTGCCAGAGGCAGAGAGATGAGGGAGAGTACACCAACAAAGGTTGCTGTGAGGAAACAAAGCTCGTGCTTGACGCGCAGGCAAGGTGCTGGGCTTGAGCTGATCTATGTGCGTGCTGACAGATGGTCTGACTTGAAATACTCTCTCCAAATTCCATTAAGCCCTGGGAAGGCAGCGGGCAGCTAGCAGCCGTGAGGAAGTAAGTGGTTTCTTATTAACCAGCCCCCACGCTTCCCAACCCCTGCTAACAGCAGCTGGTGCAGTGTCTTTTCTGGATGTCAGTTATCTCTGTCCATCTGGCAGGTACTTTCAAGCCTGCCAAGATGAGTATAAATAGAATGGCTTTCAGGGAAGAACTTGCAGACCTCCACTGCAGACCCTCTATGTGCTGGGTTTTGAGGGGTCCTGGTGGCTTTTGCTTCAAAACAGTGCTTTACCATGGATGTTTTAGTATTGGCATGGATGAGAGAGTTTTCTTTAAAAAGAAAACAATGACTTTCTTCGAGAGAAATTTTTGAGGCTGTTGTTTTGCCTCATTTTCAAATGTTGTAAAGAATGATCCTCGAAGCTAGATGAAAGGTTTTGTCTGATATTTTTTTTTTTTTAGCCAGAGAAATAAAGACTGAGACAATGGTTCCAGATTAGGATCAGAGGGACTGAGATTTTTCATTTAGAGCACCAAAATGAAATTTAAAAGAAACTGAATTTACGTTTTGTGGGATTTGAGCAATGTTGCAACCAGATTGCTGTATAAGCACCAGCAGTGTGCAGCATTAACAGGAGAGAGCCATTATGGTAGAGACACTTTTAATGCTCTTCTCCTCTGTCCACAACTTTCAAGACATCATGTAGAAGAACACCTTGTTTTCAGGTGTACATCTGGTCCTGAACAGACCATGCTCAGCTTTGGTAGTAGTGGTCCAGTGAGGCTGAGTGTTGGCAGGTAAGTTAAGTGTCAGTGGGTCGAGAAGGATGCTGGCTAGCGATGTTGGGTTCTAAGTGTGGATGTAGGCACTTCATTCCCAACCATTTTGTGTCAGCCAACAGATAATTGCTGTGTACTCATAAACTGTATTTCTTTACTGTGTATGGTTATTCTTATTGTGGTGACAGTTCCAGGGTGCAAAGCTAATCCTGAGGGCTGAGGTTTAGGTCAATGGGATGCGTATCCTTGTGATTTCTCTCAGTTGCCATGAAGATATTTGACAGAATAATTGGTGTTTCCTAAAGTGGACAAAGTGGGCTTCTTGATGGCAAATGCTAAAATACGGTATGTCCTGCAGCACGAGTTTGCACGCTTCCTCATCTTTCAATTGAATATGACTCTAAGATGTCAGTCTAAGATGACTCTCCTTATGTTCAGTGTCAATCGTGTGCATGTCCCACAAAGCTTGAGGATCTTTGTGGAGCAGGTAACACCACAGGGTAGTGGTGAGATGTGTTTCAGCACTTGCAGCGATGTGGAGCATCTTCTTGTCTCATGAGAACAGGTGAATTAGCTGACCTCACATTCACCTTTAGTAGTGTCTTTTGCTTTAAGTATCTCACCTGTGGTATTTTATTTATCCTCCCTCTGTATGAAATATTCCTCGTCTCCTTAGAGTCCCTGGTACATATATGTGTTGGGGAAGGTGATATAGGGAAACCTTATAAATATGATTGTTTAGCAGTAGGTTCGGAGAACATTGGGCCAGTGAGTGAAGTAGAAATGACGGTTACTTTTGATATGGGAAGGGATGCTAGTCTAGGGACAGGATGTTAAGCAATACCAGTGACCAGGCAGAAAAGGAGTCTGCAGGGATAGCAGGAAGAAGGGATTATAGAAATTAGCATAAGAAGGTAGTGCCTTATTCAAATCTAGTAGTTCTCATAGGCTGTATGTAAATTCTATAGGATTTGTGTTTCACACCGGTTGGTTACTGTAAATAGAATATTCAACACAGAATAGGATAAAATAGACTGTAACAGGAAATTCGTGCTCTTGGAACCCTTTTGGAACCCTCTTAGAACCACGCCAGCAGTTGGGCTGGCAACTGATGGCAAACGCTGGCACCCGCGACCCCTGAGAATAAAGCATGTGTTCCATGAGCAACCCCCGTCTCCTGAAGTATATCATCTAACCATCGAGAGAACGAATCGCAATATATATGCCTGTCAAAACCCCACTGCATTTATCAGGAACTCTTTTTTCACTTAGGATACCCGTGCAGCTGTTACTCTGCTGTCTGCTGGGTGAAAAGAGAATTCCTCCAGCCAGAGAAGGCAAATCACCAGCTTGTTTGTTTATTTTCAGTATCATCTTCCGGAGGCTGAAGGCATAGCAGGGGGAGTAGCTGAGCAGGCTGCTCGCTCGGCAGACTGCCTGTGAATGCTGCCCGTGTCGGTGGCACGAGGCCAGCCGGGTTGCCCTCTGGCAGTGTGGGCCCGTGAGATGGATTGGATGGCATGCGGTCTCCGTGCTCGAGTGCCCGGGGAGCTGGCCCGGAGCAGCCCTGGAGCACGCTCCCGGGCACGTGCTGGCCTTCCATTGATTCAGCAGGCCGCTGGCTCCCGCCTGTCAGGGCTCGTAGGCTTCTCCAGGCTGCCTGCGCAGCCCCTGCCAGGACAGCATGAATGAAACTCTGGTAATTACTACGGCATGACTTCACTAGAGCCATATTGCTAGGGTTCATCACCAGCTCATTAATTAAATAGTTGCCATGGTGACGGTTGCCTGGGTAGCATGAAATCCTTTCTCCTCCTTTCCCCCTCCTCCTCTCCGCTTCACAGGGTTTCTCATTCATATCCTTGTGTTTTACATGAATGAAACCGGAGGGAATCACGGGGCTAGGCAGAGAGGTACTTGAGGAAAGATAATGCCTGTTTTCCACCATGCCTGTCACCTTGTGGGCATGAACGATCACTCAGCCCTGTGCCCATGTTTTGCTTTCCTTGTGTACATAAAATCTGCCTCATAGCCATCCTGTTTTTTTCATTTGTTGCTTTTAGGTCGAATCCTGATTATCCTGAGCACCTCTGTTATTCTGGGGTCCTAGGACTGTCCCCTCTCAGTTTCAGTGCTGTGAGGGAAGGACTGGGCACTTCATTTGCAGTCCAACTGCAGAGTCTTGGCAGTCTTCCAGAGCTGAGCTTTTGCTCATGTGGGTTTTCTGTGCTTGATTAAATCACAATATTTCCTCTGGCTCTGAAGTCTGAAAGGACCATTAACTCTTCAAGACTGGCCACCTGCATAGTCCAGATCAGGGACTCCCTTCCAATGCCTTCTGCTTTGTGCCTGAAAGCTTCTGGTGGAGCTGCAATTTCCTTGTCAGAAGATGTCTCATCTTTGTATAAATGTTAATAGTGATGGCAGACACTTGTGCTGTGGTTGTATTTCCAGGTGTTTAAGCACCCCTCACTGTTAAGAATCTGCTTCCCCAGCATGCTTGATGAGTCTAGTTTGGCATTACTTCTCTCTTTCACGGTCTTTGATTGCCTGTGGGCACTTTCCTATGGCATCTAGCAGCTCTCTTCTTCACCCAGAGTTAGGATCCTTCCTAGTCCCCATGGACGCAGATGGATGGTTGATGATTTCCCCTGAGCTCACCATTCTGCCTACATCTCACTGTAGATATTTAGAAAAGAAAATAATCCTCAGTGGATAGCAAGACATATCTGTATTCATTTCATAAGAACGTTTTTCTGGTTCAAAGTATTCAAAGTAATAATACGGATGTGTTTCAACATCCAAAAGAAATGTTTTCATAGCACAATATTGAGAGCATGTGGTTTGTAGAACTGTGAGGAAGTACAGCCTGTTGGGACAGTGTCAGAGGAGCATACAGGGTCCCAGACCCTGAAGTGACCTTGCCTATTTAGGTGTTGGCAGTGGTCAGCAGTGGGTGCTGTCCTTTGAGCCATGTCATTGGGAACGACACAGTTGGTATGGGCCAAAATCACACCTGAAATGTAAGAATGGTTAGGTTTTTTGGATGATGGGGCTCTGGAGTTCATCTTTCTCCTTGACTCTGTTTTACATAAAAAGTCTAGACAGGGCATTAGAAGTGGGGGTAAAATTTAAAATCCATGGGATGGATTAGCCCTTGTCTCTTTACTACCAGGCTTCACCTAACTTTGTCTGAAGCGCTTGGCAGTGGCAGTGCTCTGAAGGAGGTCTCTCAAGCAGATGGAGCTAAGGGCTGAGCAAAATTGAAAATCCATATGTTTTTGACTTGGCCCTACCCAGAAATGTGAAAAATTGCCAGGGCTGTGCATCAGCTGTGTTTTTTCCAGCCAAAACGTGTTCTCTCTGACTGCATGTCCTTTCAGAGATGCATAAAATTGTCCTGAAAGTGCCATAACAACTGGAACACCAGGCAAAGGAGAGGACCCACCTGTCTGGTAGCTCACAGCTGTCACACGAGGCTGTGTCGCTTTTGACATAAGGCTTATTGAGCACAGATACGAGGACAAGCAGAGCAGACCATATCTCTAGTGTATTTGGCTGCCAAAGTGCTTTCAGCCCATCTAAGGGGAAAAGAAGGACCCCAGTTTCCTCACTGCCTGTAAGTTACTGTGTGAGTGACCAGGAAATGCTTGGCTCTGTCTGGAAAAATGTCCTGTACCAGAGAGGGGAAAACTGACATGGTTCTGGCCTGCCCCTTTGTGGGTTGTTACTCAGTTTCTCACTGTGACTTTCCTTCCCCTTCAGTTTTCTGCACTAATTTTGTAATAACAGTTAGCGCTGGATGTCGTAACACAGACATACAACATGCAATTAGAAATTGCTTTGTGTGAAATAAAGTAGCTGTGAGTCATATCCAGACAAGTGAATTATCTGTGATTATTCAGCCAAGAAGGGAGACAGTGGTAAGCAGAGGAATGTGCACACCAAGGGCTACACATTATTATTAGCATTTCCATACTATTAGGAAGCATAAGGAGGAAAGCAATACCACATACTATGACAGAGCTTATTAGGATGTCTGTGTATGAATATCCGTGTGATCAAGTCCTCATGGGGAAGAACAGGTGATTTTCTTCTGATCCTAAGACTTGTGCATCCAAAGGTTGGGCCAGTGACATTTCTAGGTCTTTCTCCGTTTCCAAAAAAAAACCCCAACCAAACAAAAAATCGGGGTAGGGGAAGATACATATGTATCCTTTAGAATTCTAAATTGATGTGAAGGAAATCTTTTATATGAGGACTTAGGCTAATGGGGAACTAAGATTTCTTCGAAGAGAGATGGAAAAAATATATTTCCAGCACAGCCCTTGTTTGATGTATCTATTGGATCTGCTTCTTTTGTCCTCCAGGAATGAAAGCTCATATTATGAAGGGGGCTTGGCTGTGCAGAAACAGCTGGGAAACCTTTTGGAGCGACGAGTTGCCGGCTTCGTGAAACAAGGTGGCTTTTGCAGTGGTCTCACGGTGTGTTTGTTATTTATTGCCAGGCAGGCAGCTTGGGAGCTGGGACTGCAGTCAGGGGAGCGGGCAGGGGGGCAGTTTGCATTTCCTGAGCGTCAGTGAGAGAGACAGCGACAGCAGGGGATAATGCGGGCAGGGAGCGTGCCCGCTGCCGGCTCCACACAGCTGCACGCTTGTCGTGGGAAGGGTGATTCCTCCTGAAGGTGTACATTGAAACTGGAGGTCTTCCTGCAAGGCAAGAGGTACGGGGAAGGGACTGACAGCGCTTGCTAAAGAGCATCTTCACAGTCCTTGGTGCATTGCTTTGACTGCCCAAAGAAGTTTGTTTTCCGTCCGTTGCAGAGAATCTGTTGACCCTTCCTCAGCCAGTCACAAATGCCTCCATCTGTAAAATGACAGTGAGAAATGCTTAATCTTCCAAGATGAATCTAACAGATGCTTCTCCCAGGAAATGAACTAAAGGTTGCAGCTTTGCTTGAGCGATTGTGAGTCAGGTATGAGTCATTTCTCCCTTGAAGGGCATCTGGATGTGCTTTGCTGATAAACACACAAAGAGCACAAAGCCTGGGGTGAAAGGTTATCCCAGGAAGGAGAAACGAGAAAAAAACAAAAACCACAAAAAAACCTCAGAGATATACCAGTGTACCCAGAACCTTCCTCTGTGGCCCACAGGATGCATTAGCTGTGGGTTTTAATGACATTTTTTCTGAACTTCCATTGCATACTAACTTGGTAAAAGCTGAGAGGTGCCTTCTGTTATAATGGAATTTGGATATTAGCATTATATCTATTGTTTCTGTGGCTTCTGATTGCTGCAGGTGCATTGAGCCCAGGGAAGTGGGAACTGTGGAAAAAGCACACCTTCAGCTATTTTTCCACACCAAAGCAAGGTGGTCTGAGTACAGATTAGAGTCAGTGATACTGCAGAGTATCTGACACCTCAGTATCTGATCTGTATGAAAAAATAGTCATTTACAGGAAATAATGTGGTAGTGGCTGGCTTTCCAAAGCAATCATAAATTAATAAAGTTGGTGCAGAAATTGATGGCCAAAATTATCTGACCTTGTGCCATGCAGATCACAATAAGGGATCACAGTATTTCTGCTTAGTTTTAAAAAGATCACAGAAAGAGGCACCGGACTATAAAGAACTGGGTGTAAAACTCGTTTCCAGGAGAAAGCCGCAGCCGGTTTTAGATGGTCCTGTTAGCTCAATGGTAATCCCTGCTCACACAGAACATCAGAGGTAGGAAAGCTGGCTGCAGCAGCAACTAATTAGCATTAATTGTGCTTCATCTGATGGAGCTAATCCTAGCCAAGTGCAGCCAGATGCCAATTTTCATACGTTGCCGTTCTGACCATTTTGCTATCAAGCTGTTCCTTAGTGATGTACATTTATTTATGGCACAGGGCCTACAAAAAGCAGCCGAGCACCCTGCTTTAGGAAGCCACTGGGGCAGGGTCAGTAGGAAGAGCTCCTGTCTTTTACTGGGCTGACAGACACATCAGGGAGGGGCCAGACAGGCTTGCCAGCACACAAGTCCATTCCCAGGTCAGGCATGGAAGATGCTTCTTCCAAGTAGAAGCAGGTTGGGACCAACTACTGTGAGTTCAGCTTAATTATGCTAATCAGTCAAGCAATTAGGGAGATAAGGATGCTGACTTGTGGGGACAGAGAAGTAGCTAGCCTTTTTGGGCTAGTAATCAGCTGAGTTTGGGCTGGGAGTAGAGGTTGTAGGGAAGATTGATATAAAAATCTCTGATTTTGTCTATGGCTTTAGATGTGGAGGTTATGATTTTTAGATTTTAGGCTAATCCAGAGCTCACACTTTGCCATGTGGCAGAATAGGTATACTGATGGAGATGCAGTTCCTTCAGGCTGCTGCCTGCTTCAAGCTGGTGCTGGCAGATGCATGGAGTATCAGTGTTCCTTGTTTATTTGTGTTGCAGGAGATCCCTGCCCTCTCCCCACACTGACTGAGAAAGCTCCAGCTCATCCCTGGGACCATTTCACATTTGTCATCATGACAGGGATTGGATCTGGATCATCTCATAGCCAAATTGTCATGCATATTCCTGACCTGAGCAAGCACATTCTCTTCTGCAGCAGCTACTCACAAACTGACTTTCGCCTATGGATTTGTGCCTGGCACAGCCATGGGTTCAAAATCATCAGGAGAATGACAGGCCAAAATGTGACCAAGATCGAGAGGTTTGCCCTTGTAGCCCTGGGTCATGGTGCAGATGAGAAATGCCAGCCTTTTGAGGGGCATAAATGTGCAAAGCCAGGATGAAGGAATAGCACAGAGGAGAGTTTGTTTTGGCTCAAGCATCTCTTCCAAAAGTGTTCTTAACTTGAAGAGCTGAAGCATTTACTGTGTCCCTTGAAAGTCATTTTATCTACGTCAGTTACTTTGACTGGAAAAACACAAGCCAAGGAAGAGCACATCCTTCTTAAAGCAATAGGTATCACTCAATAAAGGACACATTTTTTATCCTTCCTCAAGTCTGAAATAGAAGCAGCAGACTGGAATGTTAAACCCAAGCTACTCAGTATTGCATTAGGTGTGTACTAGTGAGGTCATCTCTGCAAGAAAAGGTGTCTGATACCTGTGAAACAGAGCGGGGAAGAGAGAAGCGGAAGGGGATGTCTCTGAAGGGAGAGAGATATCAGTGTGTCCTGACAAAGAGGGTTATAATGGCTGCAGCTTTCCCTGCCTGGAAGTGAAAAGCACCTTCAGGCCAGGCCTGCAGGGATAACATGTTAGCTTGCTCTGTTTTCTCCTCCAGACCTTGCTGTCACATACAGGCTTTGACAAAACAGAAGCAAGGCAGGCTGGAAAACTTCCTCAGAAATAGAAAAGTCAAGAAGTATTCTACTTAGAAAAAGGCTTCCCAAGGCTGGTGACGTACTTCAAGATAGTGAGTGATCGACCTCAACAGCAGAAGGGAAAAAAACAACAAAACTATCTGTTCTTCCCTCTGGCAGGCTCCAGTGCCTTGGGAGATGGCTCTGCTGACTCATTCAGAAAGCAGTTTTCAAAACACGACTCCTCTTGCATCTAGACAGCTCTTTTCCCTGGGAACAGCAGCCCACCTGCCCCGATCAGCAAAGGCAGGCTGGGAATCCTGCCCTCCTCCTGCTCTTGACTGGCCTCTGGCTCAGGTTCTTTGGCACAGGCACCCCCCACTCCTTGGTCTGCACTTAATTCTCAGAAGCCCAGTTGGATAAACAGCTGGGGTTTGATGTTTGGAAGTTGCTCCAATGTGATGTTCATCTCCTGTGCTCCACAGTAGCAAGCCATGAAAAACAGTAGATAAATAGATATAAAAAATACAAGCAACATGAAACAAAAGAGATTGCAGGTTCAGGTTTTTTCCTGTAAAACAATTGATTTCTTGTATAGAAGAAGAGAATACAGGAGCCTGGTGCAAGGTAAATATAGCTGCCTGCTTTAAACATATAAATTCTGTCCCAGCATAGCCCTAAGGTACCTGGCCCTAAGACATGCCAGGGAAAAGGTGGGTCTGTGCTTGTCCCACTGCAGGCTCTGCATACGCAGATGTACCCGTGCTGCTGTGGGAGGCAGGGTGCTGACAGCATGGCATGTTGGATGACCCTTTCTGTGTGAATGAATCAGGAATCCTTTATCTACTTCCTAGCCAGAGGACATCACTGTGTCTATTTTGTAGGTGCTAAGGAGGTTTTTTTTGCTTGTGGGCAGATCAGGGA
Organism: Nicator chloris; assembly: GCA_013400495.1. Classification (NCBI taxonomy): domain Eukaryota; kingdom Metazoa; phylum Chordata; class Aves; order Passeriformes; family Pycnonotidae; genus Nicator; species Nicator chloris. The sequence goes on from WAAE01002992.1 coordinate 378,368, forward strand.
AAGCTACTGGGTCAAGCAGAGTATCAAGATGGCTGCGTAGGAGGACAGCCCAAACAGGGCCACATTTCCTCAGAGATCTCTCTTTGATCTCTCTTTGAAGAACTCTTTCCACAGGGAACTTTTAGTGCTGGCACCCTTGCAGCCTTCCCCCAAGCTGTGGTTGTGGTGGCTGTGAGGGGAGAAAGTAGAATTTTACCCACGTAGCTCTTGGCAGGGCTCACTCAGTCCAGAAGAAGATATCTGTGCTGGAGAAAGGAGCAAACTCCTCAAGGTTTTCCCCACAAATTGCCATGACTTTGACTCAGCTGTAATCAAGGTAGCATCAGTAGCGTCATTCTCTGAGCAAGATCACAGTGGTGAAACTGATAGGAAATAGGAGAGCTCCCTGTGGGAGCTGCTTGGTGGCAGCTTGGGTGAAAGGGAGGATGCACAGTAGCTGCCTCATCTGAGTGGCACAAACAGGCCCTCGGACCTCACTTCTCAGTGTGAGCAGATGTGTGAAGCATTTTATCCCTAGTCTGCTTCCCAGGAAGTCAATTATTCTTCCCCACTTTGCGGGTGGCAGGCAGCACATGCAGTTTCTGTAGACAAACAAGAGGCTGGTGAGCAAAGAGGACCTGGGGCCTGGGCATCTGTTTCACAGGAGATTGGATCAGATCTGAGGGCTGTGACTGGCTCATCTGCCTTTCTGGCTGGTGACAGCTGACAGCTGTGGAAGACAGAGGGAGAGAAGGAGGCTTGATGTGAAAAGAAAGGGAGCTGGGATTGCAAAAACACACTGATGATGGTTTTGCTAGTAGAATTCCAATTCCAAATCTACATGTGATGAATTAAAACCTGAAATGGTGTTTAGTAAATGCTGCTTGCCAGGCCAAATTAGCAGCCTCATTTGTTGCCAGTGGCAGCTCTTTAAAACTCTTAAAGATGGGCTCCTTTTAAAATGTGGCATAAATAGGATGTTTTCTCAACAGTAGCATTTCCTCGCTTGAACATCGCTGTAATTTTTGTCCCCTTTGGTCTCCTGCAGCTGGTATACCAAAAGAAAACGCCAGCACAAAACCCAGCCAAGTTCCTTGTAAATAGAAATGGAAATGTAAATAGACCGGAACCACTGGTGTCCTCTTAACACAGCATCAATCACTGCTGGGTGCTGGAAGTGGCAACATGTTTGTTGCAGTCCAGGCAGACATCGCGGGCAGCAGATGGAGAAGGTTTAAGACCTTGTAGCGCTGTTTTGGAGTTTCTCTGCAGAAAATGGAGCACAGATGGGGTGTGCTTTGACCTGCTCACTCAGTAACTGCAAAATCCTTGTATTTTCAGACCAGCTCTGTATTTATCTCTGGGCATCTCTGTTTTTCTCTGTGGCATGGCTTGGAAACTCTCCACATGCTCACTACTCATGCTAGTCTTTGTTGGCTGTTAGCTGCGCTTCCTATGGATTTGAGGTGAATTAGCAGACAGTAAACTAGGGCAGGTCCTTATCTGCTGGTGGGCTCTTCTAAAGAAAAATTAACCCATTTACTTTCTCCCAGCAGACTATGTTTCCAAAAATAGTAGTTTTTGGAGACAGTTGCTGCAGGGGAACTGCAGCTGGTGATCAGCACCACATCCATCAGCCAAAACAACAGAAGCAGATCCATCCATTACAGAGGATTCCCATGCCACAGAGACTTCTCACAGAAGACAGAGGAACTTTAGAAAGCAGTGGATGATGGGCTCTCCTTTGGAATGGTCGTGTTACGAGCTTTGACCTGGTGATGAAGTGTAGGGGGGCTTTTAGCCAGAGTATGTTCTGAGCAGTAAATACTGGCTTTACCAAACAAAGAATAAGAGGAAGTCTGCTGAGAATTTTAAGGCAAAGGGAGAAATTATTTTAAGGAGAAAGGAATATAGTAAATATTGTGCTGTGCTCTGGTTGGCCTTGCAGGATGGCTCTTATTAGGAAATAAGTGCAGATGTGATATCTTGGGTGTGCCGCATTTGTGGTGAACAGGCAACAGCCACAACAGTGCATGGAGCTTCAGCTGGCCTGTTTCGCGTTTCTCTTGGCCAGGTCTACATGACACACACCTGACTGCATTGCTCTGCTGATCATTAGGAAGGTAATAAGTGATCCTGATGGACACAGGAGGTCAGAAGATTACTGTTTTGGAGGTTATACCAGAAAAACTGCTTTCAGAGCTTGTTTTATTGGAGTAGTATTTGTTTTATTTTTCAGGGATGAATTTTGGGCTGTGTGGAGCAGGATAACACAGTTATATTTTCCTGAGCACCTCATGTAGGAGCATGCCAATCCTTGGACGTCCTTGTGGGATGTTTGTTTCACAGCCTAGCAGCCTATTTGTGTTTCAAAGCTTGCATTTTCCAAGAACACCAGGTGGTTATGCGAGTCATTGCTTTTCAGGTTACTCTCTTTCATGGCACGGAGCAGCAAGGGGTGCATGACGCAGCTGCCTACAGGAACTGCTGAGGATTTGTAGTCACCAAGGCTGGCACATACTAGAGGGGATGATGATTGTGCTGATGGTAATGGGACTGATGGATCAATCCAGCCTGTGCAGAACCACAACTCAGAGCAGGGAATGATTCCTTCCCACTGTGGGAGGATGTTCACACCACCTCTTTCTTTCAAGATGTTTATCATATGTTGCCTCCAGGGAGGATGGTTGTGAGCCAGAGCCCAGCCTGGGAGCTGTTACACATCCTTTTCTCCTCCTCTAACTACAGGTGGAGCTGAGGGGTCACTTTCTAACCCTAGGAAATCGTTTGACAAGTCTTGCTGCCTGAAGCAGCATAGATTTCCTTTCCCCCTGAGTATGCCCTCCTGCTTCCCTTCATCTCCCTTGACCAAATCATAGTTTGAGGAGCTGATTACACACACACACCCCCACACACACACCCCCCTACACACAGAGCAATATCACTTTCCTGATTCTGCTCCCTGCCTCCCACAGACTTCAGGATTAGTGCAATGAAAACGGGGGGCAGGAATAGACATCTCAGGGCAGTGGCCACCATTGTCAAAAGAAGCCATGAGCCAGGCCAGTCCTTAAATCCGAAGGGCATCTTTTGGGGTTCTGACCTTCAATTACCAGCCAAGAACTTCCTGGAACTGGCAGAAGATGATACTACTATTGAACTTGGGGAGATGCTCTGAGGTAAACAAAAAGCACAACGATGCCTGGGGGAGCTCAGCTTAGCTCCAAAGAGCTGCTTGGTGGTGTTGATACCTGACTGTTGATACCTGAGCTGCTCCTTGTCCATCTGTGACAGAAGTGCACTTTGATGTAGAGCAAACCCCACTGGTGTTTGCTGAACATGCAGAAAACCTCAGTCTCTGGTGCATCACTCAGAACTATGTCAGATTTCCTTGCTGTAGGAGCTAATCCATTTTTCTGCACACCTGCCTGATGCCCTTCAGGGATTAACAATCCATGGTAGAGCCTGAGCTGGATCTGGCACAGATGGACTCTCTGTCTGTCCCTGTCCCTGACTGCTGCAGCTGGGCAGCTGCTGGCCCTCAAGGCAGATGCCCCTCTAGAAGCTCCTCTTTTGGAGACAGGATATCTCTCCCAGATGCAGCAGAGGGGAGCCAGGGAGGAAGCAGAGCTTGGCTGTAGATGCAATTGGTTGTAAAGGATGTAAAACAAGCAGCAATGTTTACTTTCTGCCCAGAATGGACAATACACCTTCACCTTCCCACGCAGTGCCGCAGCCAGGGCTTTTGTGTTTATTATTATTATTATTATTTTCCTCCCCATTGTTAGAAGACACGATTTCATTGTTGTTATTTTTAATCTGCCGGTTCCGGAGCTGTAGGATGCTACCTGGCGGCCCTCTGTTTTGATTCAAATCATACCTTTCTCCTGGTGTCATTCCTATCACAGTGACAAGCCCGCTCCTGGAAACAACAATGGTGCATTATTCAGACTTTGACTTTGCAGCTGATGGGAGATAAAATTATAAAGAGGGGTAGGTGAATCATCTGCTCTGAAGCACTGATGAATACACACGAGACACAGATCGCAGCTCTGTGTGTTACAGCAAATGAGTGCAGAAAGGGGAGCAGTAAGAGATTCACACAAATGCAGGGAAGCAAAACGACCATACATGCTGGTAGGAGAGTGTCTTTTCCGCTCACATGCTGGGCTCTCCTGGCAGAACTGGAGCGTTATGATAGTGCTTTCACCCCTTTTATTATTTGTTGTTTCACTCCTGCCTTGTAGTGGATTTAGTGAGAAAAAGGGGTTGCTGTGGCATGAAGATAGGGACCCCTCTTTCACTGTGTGGTCACAGTCACCGACACCATGCACCACAGAGTGTGTGGATGCCTGGAGAGCTAAGGGTGGCTCAATAGAGGGTTTGGAGAAGAAGATCCTAAGTACACCAAGACACATACAGCTTGGGGGACGGACCAAAGTAAATGGTCCTTTAAGCATTTACTTCATATTAATTTTAAAAAATCCATAAAATTCTTTCCCCTACATGTTAAAGAGATAGAGAACATATTCTCTTTTTCTCTACCAACTCTTTCCTTTGCTTCTCTCACCTCAAAAAACAGGAAAATGTGTGTGCTTTGAGATCTTTCATGTCTGAAAAATTGAGAGGGTGGAAAGCTCTCTTGTTCTTTATTTTGCTTCACTTGGAAGACCTGGAAAACACAAAAGAAAGTACTTCTTTGAATATTTGGTTTTGTTCTGTTACTGTCCTTCAAGATGTGTCCTTCAAACTTATGAACAAGTTTTTTTAATTTTTATGGAGGAACCAGAGGATTCAGAAAATAAATCTATAATTTTCTAAGTGCCAGATAATATCAGCAAGGCACAAATCCTGCCATAGTATCAAAAACTTCTTTAGCGCTAGACCAGTGCCAAATGTGAGCAGTTAGGTGAGAAGTCCAGAAGGTGACCTGAACATGGTGTCTCCATGCATTGCAAGAGATAAGACATTACATGCCAGAAGACTCCTTCAGCTTGTCAGGTCCGATAAAAAATGAGAAATAGCTATGGCAAATAAAGCTTGTGTACTATTTAACAGGTGGATGGGTGAACCATTGGCATGAAAAGTGAGGGAGACATCTTTCTGGTCAAAGTCAGCTCACCTAAGCTTTCCAAAATTTCTATTAAGCAGTATGAAGCAGGCTATTTTTAAGGAGAGAAGGAAGGGCCATTGACTTCATGCCGACATCTCATTTCACTGCATTGTGGTTGAAGCACGTGTTGTAGTAGAAAGGTCTGCAAACCAATGTTGAGACTAAACTGCTCATTTATATGTATAAAACATTGTGAAGGAGCTGGATATATCAGTTCCTCTGTAATCTGCAATGTCATTTGTAATAATGTAAAGACAACAGACATAAGAGATCTTCCTCCAGATATAAAAAAGGAATGAAAAGCATGAGGGTTTTCCCCTGTCCATAGAGATCAGCCTCCAGGCAACTGATAGAGTTTCCTTTGGAGCAGTTGTGCTCTGCCCAGGCTGTACAGAGAGCTCTGTTTCTGCAGGGTCACAGGGGCTCCTGGTACCCTTCTCTGTATCACTGGCTCTCTGTAGTCATTTAATAACTCACATTTATTGCAAAACTACTATTCGTATTCCATTAGATTGGGGGAGGGGCAGGCTGTGTGCAGCAGCAGCAGCAATGTACATTGTCATGGTTCACAAACTCGTGGCACTTGACAAGTGAGAGGAAATTGCATTTTTCCCCACTGTAAAGCAGCTACAGCGATGGAAGGTATGAAATTAGTCAGCCTTAACATGCATTGATCAAGGAAAGGAACTTGAAGATGCCCTTGGCGAAAGACAGGCTGAGAGGCTGGGCCCGGAGCCTGTTTTTGCTGGTGGCACATGCCGGAGAGACAGCTCTGGTCAATGGCAGCAGATGGCTGGGTACGAGCAATGGGTGAGAGACAGTTCAGCAGCCAGTCTGGAGAGACCATGCTATCATGGAAACAGCAAAGACCCAGAGGCTGATGAGCATTTCAGCACTGGGAGCAGGAAGAGGGGGAGATTTGGAAACAGCAGGTCTAAGGGAAGCTTTCCTGAGCCACCTGGGATGTCGGTGTCTTTGGGTTGTTCCCAGTGGGAGACGTCCCGTGGAAGGCATCCATCTGGCTCCGCAGCCTCTCTGCCCCAGTGCTGTCCCTGCAGGTGTGGCAGGTGATGGATCTGCACAATGTGTGTGTTCCCTGGCTGTGTGCATCTGCAGGTGCCCGGCTGCTGACAAACCTGCTCTGCAGGGGACAAGGCTGCAGCCTCCTCCCTGCAGCACTGCTCTCTCCTGGGTGGCTGTGACACCGAGACACAGACACATTCTGCTTACATCACTGGGCTGGAGGAGGAAGTCTCTGGAGAGAGAACCTTGTGTCCCCATTCCCCCGGGAAACTGCCTGGAAAATCCCAAGCTGGCCTGAGGTTTAGTGCCTCTGGAGTGCCAGGAATGGTGTTGGAAGTACAAGAAGACAAGACAATCGCAAGCCAGCACAAAGACAGTGATAATCACTGTCCTCCATGCACAGCCAGGAAGGTGCTCTTCCCTCCAACTCTGCCTGCAGAAGCACTGAGAGCTCACAAAAAAGCCGGCTTCACCCTTGCAGCTTCTTCTATTCAGTGTGTTTATTCACCCTCCCTCTTTGGCTTGTAGTTGTGCTTGTTTTCTCCTGTGTTCTAAGGCTGTGTGTTTGAGATCTCTGGGTGGACAAGGATTGGGTCTGGTGCTGAATACAGCTTTTTGGGGTTGATGCAAGGCTGATTCTTTTCATGAAACTTGAGGTGACTTCTTAGCTCTAGAAATATGAAATGGGAGTACAGCTCACCTTGCAGATGGTTGACTAAAATATTAAACAGTGATTCACCATTACTCACTGTCGCATCAGCTCATAAATTTAAAACAACTCTCTTTCCTATCTTTTTTTATTTAAGGAAAAATAAAAGAAGTAAAGCTTTATCATGCATAACTATGCTAAAATGATTCTCCAGAGAGGTTAGCTAATAAACTTTTCACTGGATTCTGCCTTTTTACATTAGTTGAGAACTGAAGCAATGAGGGAGGAAGAAATCTTGTTTTTCTGTGTTAATAGAGAAAAAACAGGAGTGGTGACATCTCTGGCAAAAAAAAAAAAAAAAAAAAAGTGGAAATGTGAGTGCAATTGTCCATTATAGTACTTAGAAGGATGAAAATAACAGCTGAACACTGTGATTACAGGCCACAGGAAATAAGAAGGTGCTGTGAGTTGCTTCTGGGGTCCCTATTAGCTGTCATTAGTCATTGCCCAGGAAACAATTTGTATCCACTGAAATCCTCATTAAAGAATTCTCACAGATTTCTTCCTCTAAACTAGGCAGGTTCTTCTTTCCTTCAGCATGCCTCTGTCCCCTAGGCTGAGCACTTACAGCTGCTGGGCATTAGGGGAGCTCTGGCACGTATTTTCCAATTTGTTTTCAATTTATGGTAGCTTTAGTGTCTCGGTGTTCAGAGTGCTATGGGGAGTAAATATACTGAGCGGGAAGGGGTCCCTGCCCAAAGATTGTGTAGCCAGAGAAAAGACCGCAAGGAGAGACCAAGACCACCAAGGTGACTGGCAAAACTAGAAATTTGGACTCGTGGTTCTCAAGCCAGGACTCCCTATGCATACACCAGGCTACTTAATTTGACTTCCCTTGAAAGGGGAGTAAGGCCCCTCTCCGCTGATTTGAGCTGCTCCTGAGAGCTGTAATAGTTGACTTTGCCCCTGGTACAAGCCACCGCCCATACACAGCCATGGCATGTGACTTATCAGTGCTTGTGCCTTCTGAGACTCATCTAGAGGTCTCCTATGGTTGAAGGAGTGCCTGCTTGAGAAAGAAAAGTTGATGAGGGATATCCACGAGGATGGAGCCAGGCCCTCCTCAGTGGTGCTGAGCCATAGGACAAGAGGCAAGGGGTAGAACGTGATACACAGGAATTTCCACCAAAACATGAGAAGTTCTTTCCTGTGCAGGTGAAACATTGCCCAAGAGAGAATGTGAAGTTTTCCTCACTGGAGAACCCTCTGGACACAATCCTGTGCAATGTGCTCTAGGGTGAGCCTACTTGAGCAAGGACATTCGACCAGATGACCCACTGTGGTCCCTTCTAACCTGATCCATTCTGTGATTTGCAACATCTCTGCTGACTAATACCAAAATTCAATGGATTTGCTACCTTGTATCATCTCTCATCAGCCTCCAGTGGTTGTAGCACTTACATTTTAACGTCAAGTAGAAAGTAAGCCCCATTTTTAATAATTATTCTGCTTCTGTGAGTGAAAGCTAGTGGGACCATAAGCATCTCTAGGCTGCCCGAATGTTGTTTGCTCTTTCTTTCAGCCAAATAAAAGCAGAGAGAGTCAGCCTAATAAAACAACATATCATGAGCCCTTGTCAGTGATCAGCAAACACTTCTGAAAAGGAAGGATGGCAGAAAAGCACTGGCACTAATAGCTTTGAATTGTAGCAGTGAGATGAACGGAGTGAAAGCTCCTCCCTTTTGTGCTAAAGAAGAGAGGGTCCCCAGCTTGCACCTGATCTGGGGTCTTCCTGACACTGGTTCCTGTCCCATGCAGGATTGAAGCCAGAATGCACCCAGAGAAGGTACTTTGGTTCACCAGGCTTCTCACAAGTTACAAAGTTCAGCCACGAGGCAGTTGTCTTCATCGTGTTTTGTCTCAACTGCTCTCTTGTAATGAACCTTGCCTGTAAATCAAGTTTTATGATAGAGTCCCCATGTTGTCTCTTATCTCACCACGTCCTAAAGCTCCATCCCCATTCTTCAGCACAGGGTAGGCATGCCTGGTGCCTTTGCAACGTTTGGATGGAACAGGTCCCCTGGCAACCCTGGGAGGCAGAATTTGGCTCACATTGCAGAGTCCTCTTGGTGCAGCCTGGACCTTGCAGTAAGAGTGATTTGTGAGTGTTGGAGAGGGAGAAAACTCCACAGACCTGAGGCTCAGGCTCGCCAGGACTTCTTTCCTAGCTTTACAGGTGAAGGTGGCCTTTAATATCACCCTTGTTTCTGCACCCAGCTCCTGTTTGTAAACCATCACTGTGCTGGCGCTGGGGTTTGTTTGGAAGAGGAAGCATTGCCATGGGCTGCCGGAGAAGTTGCCATGTGTTGTGCTCACATCAGCTGCATCTCTCCTGGTGTTGTCTTTCCCTGTTTCAGGGGCTGACCACATGCAAGCTGCCCTGGAGCACTGAGCTCTTGCAGCCAGGGATTTCATGTGCTGACCAGCGTGAGTGGAAGAGGGCAGGCAGTGGTTGTGCAACGCTGCCTACTTGCACTTGCACCAGCATTCATGCTGCCCATATAATGCCAAGGGTAGGAGTTTGAGAGCTGTTGTAGAGGTTGTCTGAGGGAAAACTGCCTGGAGAATGGCATATTTGTCACTTGGACGTTGGATATGACAGGAAAAGCACATGGTTCTTCCCTTCCTTGTGCTCTCTGCCCTTAGATACCGTGGCAGCCTGGGAAGAGCCAGGATTTATTTTGGTGTCTTAGCCTGTGTTGTCCTGGTGAAGGGTGAGCCCTATTCAACCTTTCTGTCCCTTCAGGGTTCCTGTGAAGATTTCCTGCTTTCTACTATAAAGGGGGCCAAAAATGCTTAAGGAAATGGCAGTTTCCGAGGCAACCACACTTAACAATTTCATCAATTAATCAGGAGGAAACTAAGGAAGAGAATGGGAAGCAGATGCTCAGCACAGGACAAGGCTATGAATGATTGATGCCATCTAAGAGAGAAGGCAGAATTTACTCCAGGAGAGACCTCACCCTGGGGCTGAGGCAACTTCCTATGCAAGAGTTCATTACTGCAAAATGATGGCAGGGAGCCAGGAATGTCTTCCTAGGTGAATGTCCAGTCCAGTATGTAGAAAACAATGAGGTACACTGCAGAAATACAGGCTGGCTCAGAAAGGCACATGAAGACTCAAGGAGAGATGGAACAGAAGTCATATACTAATTTTCCCCACCACATGGGACAGTTCTGTTGAGCCTAATAAAAACTGGATTTTTGATGTTCCTCAGTCAAAGTTACAAGTAGCTGCAATCTCTTCAAGATATATCCTGCTGCCTTTGTGGTCATTGCGTGTTAGCTGACCTGTCTCTTTGCTGCAGTCCAGGCAGATGCATCCAACAACCAGGACTGCTCTGAAGCACTGCCTATGTGTGCAAGGCAGCTGAGGGAGAAGTTGAATTTCTTCTGGGTGTCCATCATGGGAATAAAGGCTGTAGAGGTCTCAACCAAAGGTGTCAGTACTCTTGTTCAAGCCCTGCTGAGAACAGCAATGACAAGGGGAGGAAATCAGGCAATGATTCGCCAGGTGATGGTGAATCTTTGCTCTTCTCTTGCAACTTGATTGGAATGATAACGAAAAGGTCTTAAAGATGAGAAAAGGAAGTGAAAAATGTCATGATGAGATAGAAGTTTGTTAGAATAACTTTGAACCAGCTCTTTTTTTCTTTGCTTTTGAAACAAATTTTATACTTTTTTTTCTTCATGGTATTTTTCTTTTATATTGTTCCTTCGATTTCCCTCCACATTTAACAATCCAACTTTCTTTTTCTGGTAGAAACAACTAACTGGACCAAATGATGAAAACAGCATTGTTAGCACCCCTTCTATATGCAGCACAGCTTTTCTCTACATGAATTCATGTGACACTGTATTCTTTCCTTAACACTTTCATTTAAGTGAGTGACGGAACAGACCTTTTGCATAAATCAGTAAGAGAAAACAAACCATCTCTTGCTATAACCATTTGTTCCTTTTACCTCAGTAATAGATCCCTCCTGGGAATAAGGAGTTCATGTAATTCATCATTGATCCTTGTAATGCACATTGTGGTACTGTATTTCACATGCCTGGAGTGCATCTTTTGATTAGAGCAGACATCAGCTTTCTGCTTGTAAAAGCAGATGAAAAGATGCTCTCAATGGCAAAGTTGAAATGAGTATTAATTGTATTAAATAATCAGCAAGTAAAAGGGCAAGATTCCAATAGTCAAAGTGTTCATAAGGAGAAAAGATAATCAGAAATGCTAGAACTAGAATAAATTTGTTGTCTTTCCTAGGATGGATTTATTGTCTTTAATGATATGAGCCCTGTGGCTTTTCCTTTTCTGATACATTTAAAAACCATTAAGTACACATGCCAGCTTGCATTATGGATACCTGACATACAGACATTTCAGCCTTTGATTTCTTTAAGTTAATTCATTTTAGGCCTTCAGGAGGAAGGTTCACACAAAACAAACAGCATTAAGCAGCTTTTCCAAAACAAGGGAGACCTTGGGTCCTTCCAGGTGCAATTTTCTGCCAGGTGCAGGGATGGGAAGGGACATGCATCTTTCTACATGTAGCAGGTCAGGCTGATGGTCCACGATGGTTCAACGCTGCGTGTATGTCAAGTCTGTGTCAGGAAGAGGAACGAAATGTCAGGGCCTTAGCCAGGACAATTTTCATGAACAATGCCATCTGGCAGCCTCACTCTCCCCAGGTGCTTCCCAGTGGTCCAGAAGGTCTTTTCTCAGGAAGTCTTTCCCAGGTGGCAATTCAAGCTTTCAGTCAGAAAGGGATGGTGTGAGGAGCAAATAAAGAGGCTCAGGGGTGTTCCTTAGATGTGAGAAGTTGGGAAGTTGCTTGCCTGAGTTATGGGCATGACCCTTTTTACTGTGTGAGCTCAGCACTTCGGTTACCTTCCTTTGCCTCTCCTTTTAGTGTCTTCCACCTGGCAAGCAAGTAAAGAGGGAAGTAAGAAGAGCAGAGACACCAAAAAATGCCATTAGGCAGGTCTTCAACCATCCTACTCAGCTGCTGTCTAAACCTTGGGGAAGACATAAACTGGGCAAGGGGTTGGTTCTTCCCCTAGCCAGTGTGTTCCCTTACCTGTGGGTCAGAACTGAGTGACAGCCATTTCCTAGGATGACTGGGGAAGACATTCCGTGGGTAAAATGACAATCCTGAAGGAAGTCTTACACCAGACTGTGAGAGGCACCTACAGGAGGTCATCAGCCCTCCCCTCCCTGATGTCTTGGGTGACAGCCCTTGCTGTTGTGACTCCTAGATACATAGTGAGAAGGTTTCGATTTCTTTCCACCTCCCTCATTTTCTAACATCCTGCTGAGATGCCAAACACATGACTTCTGTGTTGGTCTGCTGAAACGAGAAATGGTGTGGGGTAAGTGAATTTAACATCAGACTGAGGGAAGGAAGGGCCGTTAGTTGTGTGGTCTGACCCATAAATAGTTTCCAGAAGCCTGACTGCAATCAGACACCACTTTATTAGCTGGACTGTGCTAATTGTAAGCCACTGGAGTGGGAGAGTAAGGAAAAGGAGTGATGCGCTCTCTTGGGCACTGAGAGCCTTGTGACAGGCTTAGTTACCATTTAGAAACAAACCTTTGTGTCACAGTGTCACACCACAGAGTCTGAAAGTCCTTTGTGCACAGGGGAAAATGCTAAGGGTCATGTGTGGTTAACCAGCAGATAACAGTAAAAAAAGCAAGTATATGTCCATCTGAATAGACTGCAGAGTCAATTACATCCATGATGAGGGCTTGGCTCGTGCTCAAAACTAGGCTGTCACAGGAAGGGGTGACAAATGCACTGCAGAAATTTGATGTGCTTTGTTTTGCTGTGCTTTGTTTTTTTTTTTTTTGCTTACGTGATGACAAGGTTCTCAGAGGAAACTCTTGCAATCCCAGCATCAGTTTGAAGCCCCTCCTGGCCAGCAATGGACAAACTTGGATTAACCCTGGCATAACCAAGGTCAGAAACAAATCAGAGGAATGCACTTGTGTGCACATGTACCTACCACCAGTATAACGAGGAATACTGATCCAAAATTGCTGAATTAAATAAACTTCAGGAGACTCTCTGATTTCCTGAAAAAAGTCTGTATTTCAAGTTGTTTTGGGTTTTCTTTTGATACTACTCAGCAGCACCTTAAAAATATTTGTTGTGATCAGACACTAGAGGGCTTTTTTAATTCAAGAACAGTGGCATTGGACAGGTGCTCTTTATAAATCAGAGGACCTGGTCTTTGAGGTATGTTAGATGTTGCTCACTTCTGAAAAGTCAGGAAAAACAAGCATGAGAGCAATTACAGTGTCTGCACACTGCCTGCATGGACTGCCAGCTGGCAAAGACTTTGGCTGTGTCTCTGCACAGAGTAATGAACTGGGCAGCAGTTTGGTTTCTTTCCCCAAAAGAGTTACACTGGCCTGATTGAAGAAAGGGGCATTGGTACTTCCTTGATATTTCCTTTTAAAAGATGGGGTTGATCTTTAGGAATACATTATTCACTCAAGCAGTGATATCCTTGGTGCCTGCCTGGCCCAGGCTTGATGTACTAGCAAAATTTCAGCTTGGATGAGACGCCTCTTTCCCAGAACAAGGTGATGCAAAATGATGGATTAAAAAATTCTGACATCTTCAGGACTCCTTCTGCTTTGAAGCAGCATGTGATATTTGGTAGAAGAAAGTCAGCTCAGGGTCATGCTTTCCTAGCTCTAGCTAGGGGTTGCATTGATCAAAGCTATCTTTTTTTTTTTTTTTTTTTTTTTTTTTTTTTTTTTGAGTTAAAACTTCCTGCTGTAAAATATCAAGCATAGAGATAGAGTCTGAGAGCAGGTAGGTCTGCTCAGTTCAGACCACAGATGTCTTAGTGTTTTGGAGGATGCAAAGAGCATCTTGATTCTGAATGTTTTGGGCAGAGCAATTCCAGAGTGGAAGAGGCTGAAGGAACTATAGAAACTATAGGTGGCCATGGACACAAAACTCAGTACTGCTGTAACTAATTCAAAGGAGAAATTTTCTCTTTGCTTCTGGTGAAGGGACAGATATTTCCTCAGTCATGGTCTCCAGTTTGCAAAAAAGGACATTTAAATAGATGAGATGAGTATCCAGGAACCAGAGGACCCCTCAGCTCCTTCACCCATAGACCTTTACCTTTCCTCTGCTGACCTTTTACAATCAGTCAGAGGAACTAACACTGCTGTGGACTCTGTTTCAGATGGTGAGGAAAGCAAGGGAAACCAACTGTGTTCTTGTAAGAGGTGAGGATGTAGTTGCATCCTCTGGGGACCTGCTTTCCTTGCTGCAGGTAAGCCTGCCCTTGACAGGAGAAGTGAGTTCTAGCTGTTGAGCAGGCTGGGAAGAGATCCCACTGCTTCTGGTGATATGGAGGTGATGTGGGATAGGACCACTCTCTGGGATTGTCCATCTCTGTGTTTGGTCATACATTGCCTTATTTTACCCAATCATCTAACATACACTTACAAACTCAGAGAGTCCATGTGATATTATTCTCTGAGCTATATTGATGGACAAAAGGGAAAATGCACAGAGCATGAGAAAAACAGGAAGGGAGAATATTAGGTACTGGTAATGGAGGTTTGCTCTCTCCTTCTGGAAGAATGTATCTGCTTATCTTTTTGAGAATTTTCTTCTCTTTCCCAAGGAAAAGCCTCCCATTCATCTGTGCTTTCAGAAAGTAGAGCAGTGGAATGATGTTGTCTGAAGACAAGATGCTTGTTAGCAGGGCCATTGGTGCTGACAGGAGTCAGACCAGCTTAGGAAAGTTAAATGCAAGTGCTCTATAACCTTGGCTTTCCTAATTAGAACTGGATTGTGAGCCCATCCACAGTCTGTCTTGACTCTGACTGTCCCAGCTTGCAGCTCTGCCTGGCTGTGGTTCAGGTGAAACAACAGTCAGGGAGTACTCCTTGGATAGATAGACAGAGAAAAGAGTTTAGTTGTGTCCTGGTTTAGGGCAAATTTGGGAGGAAACTTCCTCTGAGAAAAGTGGAAAAAACTATTTATTGGACAAACAAACAAAAAAAACAAACCCACAAGCACCAACAATTGAATAATATGAAACAATAAAACCTCTCGCTGCTCCAAAGGGATTCCCAGAATGAAAGTGTCCTTGCTGTGGGTATAACTCGGCTCTCCCTCAGTCTCTCTCAGGGGGGGCCAGGCCCCAGACGGCCGCAGGTGCGTCTCTGGTCCTCTCAGTCCAGGGCAGATTTCAGTCCCAATGAAAAGGCAAAGACTGTCCAGGAACCTTTCTGCTTTAATTAGCCAAAAACCAATTAAAAAGGAAAAAGGAGAAAGAAAAAAAACTCCGTCCATCTTTCCAAAGACAGCACTGTCCGAGCAAGGGGAAAAAAAAGAATGTGGAGGAGTCAGAGCAGTTTCTCCAAACAAACTGCGCGCTCCTTCCCTTTCTGCTCTAACCTTAAAGGTATAGGACATAATATCTACACAAACAGGGCAGACAATTTGGGGATACAAGCATCATAAAGTCACCCTAGGACAAGTTGTATGGATGTAAATTCTGCTGTGCTGCTCCAGGCCAGAGAGGGAATTTTGGCCCATGTCATTTCCCAGCCCACATAAAGGTACTCAGATTTCAGCCCATGGTCAAGACCTGTTGAAGCAGTGATGCCTTTGAGTCACACTGTAGAGTCAGCAGAGCATCACCTCTGCTGCTGGACAGATAAGCAGCAGCATTTCCAGCATGCTGCAGTCGAGGGAGGGAACTTTGGCAGCTGAGACACGGAGAGCTGCAAGTGCTGGTGCAGGGTCCCTTGTGCCATCCTCCGGAGGCCCACCTTGGTATTTGAGTCAGAATGACTCTTCTTTCCCTTTCTGAGTCACTGCCACAGTCTATTTCTGGCTTGTGCTTTAGGAAGAGTGGGTTGATGAGAATGGGATAAAGAGGTCAAAGCTGGTACCACAGGGTACATACCAAGATGTTTTCCATAACTAGATTAGTCCAGTTGGGCTATACATTGTGGCTCTGTTGGATATAATTCTGGGAAGTAGACTGAGACAGAAGTCCAGCACTGCTTGGGTTCACTGAGCCCAAAGGATTGGGATGGGGTTGAGATTGCTTCCAGTAGTGGAGATTTTTCAGGTGCCTTGGTGCCCTGCCTGTGAAAAGCATGTCCCTGGCATAGTCCCTTAGCTTAGTCCCATAGTCCCACAGTCTCCAGCCTTAGCTGGAGAAGACCTGCGGGAACCCAAGAAAAGTTCATCCTTTACTCTCTGGCCAGAGATGACTCTGGAAAGAGGGGAGTCACTACTGTTAGGTCACTCCCAGAGGCAATGGCATCTGTACCTTGGAACAGCACAAGCACAGGTTTTAGTCCAAATACCTCATCTCCTGAAGGGCTTCAATTCTTCCCTCCCGGGTATCATATAGGGAGGAAGATTCCCCATCTGGAAGGACCTGGCCCTGCCTGTGGACTTCACAATACTGAGCTTGAAAGAGATGGCTGAAAGCAGGTGGGAAGACTCTCCATCACCCTGGTGAATAAAGTGGCAGACCATTTTCCTGGAAGGTTTTGGAAAAGAGGAGGTCAGGTTTCTGGGATCCAGCCTTTTGGGGAGCAGGCTACAGCCTCTCTATATAAGAAGTGTTCCTGACACTATTCGAGCTTGAGCTGATGTCTGCTGTACTGTGGCTGAGCACCGACTGCATTAATAATGGCATTGAGAATAACCTCCAGGCAGTGGAAGACCTTTGTCCACTCAGAGAATGAGAGATTGCTTCTAATAAAGGTAGACCTTAATGTGGGGGCCAACAGCCTTCACTGGGGCTTCCACTCAGCTCCTTTGGGAGGAGCAGAGAGGAAGTGAGAGACATCAAAATGATCTATCATTTTAAAATTAAGTGATGTCTCCTCAGTTCACAGGGGAGCTTGGAAAGTAATTTACCACCAATAAAAAGAACAGAAACCAGCCCCGAGAGAGGCAAACCTCTGAATGGGCTCTGCTAATGCTCTCCAGCTGTGTATGCCATGGCCTCAGTGTTCAGTGTCAGCAGAGTCCTCTCAGGGTGTCAAGACCCTTTATTCACTCCCAGAACAACCATTTTATCTCTGAATATTCATTTACACAAGCCAGATGAAGAAGCTGTGTACATGAGCCACCCCCTCAAGAAAGAGGACTGAAATGGTTGTTAATTAGTCTGTAACAGTAATGAAAGAAGAAGTCTGAAATAGAAGGCAGAGCTGGAAAATGTCCAGCAAGGCACAAGGTGAGATGACTGATATGTCATGGCTAAATTGAAGCCAAAACACCCCCTAACACGCACAGGGTAAGGTCCTGCAAAAGACATCCTTAATTTATTAATCTATCAGAAATTATTATTTCTAATTTTAGCTTAGCTTTGCTGCCTGCACGTGATGAATGTTCCTGTGTGGGAGTGCATTGGAACATGGGGAAGCGGATGCTTGCTGGAGGGGTAGCTTTCAGACAGTGGCTGTGACCCAGCAAGCAGTGTTCCTGGGCTTCCCATCAGGGCTCCACACCTCAGCAGACTTCACTGTGCCCCTGCTGCTCTGTCCTAAAGCTGGCTCTGGGAACAGCATGAGCCTTCCTGTCGAGAAACAAAGGGACAAGGGGGCCCGAGAGTCTCAAGATGGATTCCCCATCACATTAAGGGAATACACTGGGATTTGTGCTCTCACAGGACCAGTCAGGCATTGGTTTTATTGGAATAGGAATTGATGTTAGGAAGATGAAAAAACATTTATGTTCCGTGTCAAAAGTGTACAATAGAAACACAGCATGCCAAGGCAAGAGCCCTGTCCCCAGTGCAACATACATCTCCTCTTAATTAAATCTCCTGCAGCCAGCAAGCTGCATTCAGTCCCAGCAGTGAGGTGTGGATGATGTATGAGATAAGCCTTTCCAACCCACCCACTCTACACATCTCTTCTTGCTCTGTGCTGGTGGGCTGCTCAGTATAATAGCAAAGACAGATGCAGGGAGAAAGTCCCTCCACTGGTAAATAAATTATTTACAATTTTTTTTTTTTTTTTTTTTTTTTTTTTTAGATCTGCTCCCTCCTTGCCCTCTTGGAAATATTGAGCATGAAGAATTTTAAACAATTAGGAGGTTTGAGAATGACTCCTACTGCATCTGTACGGCTGTATCATCCACAGCCTGTGGGAGAATGTGCATTTCACAACTGGTTCCAAAAGAGCAGAGCCAGCTTATGTGCTGTGGGTCCGTAAGGGGTCTCTGAGCCAGCCAGTTACCTTCCCTGGAGCTTCCTATCAGTCAGAGAGGCCAAAGTCTTCACCTGCCTCTTACCTTACCTTTTAGAGTACCAAGTGCATACCAACTCACGTGCGAGGCCAGAAAATCTGACCTGACTTTTTGAAGCACCATTGTGTTTTAGAAATCATCCTTTCCATTTGATGATGAGCAGTATTATTTTGAAGTGGACAGAGCATCGTGTCTCCTGGAAGAGAAGCCAGGAAACAGCTGAAGCCTCTTTTTTTACCAGTATTGTAACCAAGAAAGTAAATTTCTCTTTTTCAGGGGTGAAGTCATATACAGCAATGGCTCTGGTTCTTCAATGTCTTCTCTGGCTGCTTATGCAGTTTCTCCTGCCTCAGTCACACACAGAGCCTTTCTAATAAACCCCGTGAAGCCCTCTGTGCCATGCTGGTCACGCATTTCAATGGCTCACAGAGATCCAGGTTTTGCATGAGGGCTCAAACTTGTCACTCAGTTTGCACCATGTTGTCTCTGGTCCTCGTGTTCTTGCTGGAATGTACCTAGATGAAGTCCAGGAACATTTTCCAGTGTTAGATCATCTCCCGGCAATAATAGCAAGGATAATTAGTCTTTTTATCATCCCCATTTTCTGCCATTCTTGGGATCAAAGCTCCTGTAAGCACCTGAAATTTGGATGACCCTGACTTTCCTGTGTGGGCAGATGCATTTGCAGGGTGGTTTCAGCAGGACTAGGCTAAAGATCTTTTGCTTGCCAAAGCCTGCGGGTGAGTCTTTGCCGATTTTCATTCATCTCCTTTACTCTCTTCCTAATGGAAGTCTGCTTCTCACAGGGTGTAAACAGCATGCCAGATGTTTCTGCAAAGTTAAGGCAATTAATTGAAACAACCACTTCCACTGCCCAAGCAATTTAGGGCAGTTCTTTGCTTTGGCTATTATTTCCTTGATCAAGAAAAAAGATTGTCGTTCTCCAAAGGAATGAAGAGAGACTTGGAGAAAGGTTTGGGAAAAGACTAAAAAAAAAAGGTTTAAAAAGTTACCCAGGTCCTTCTTTTTGTATGACTCCACTGGAATTTAACTCTTTCTTTCCAGTGAGTATTTTTTCCCATTTATGTTAGCATTAAAATCTGATTTGTTCAACTTTTTGAGTGGCAGAAGGAAGGCAGTGTAGCACACCTACATCTCCCTGCTGTAAGGCCTCCAATCTAAATTTTATGAGATTTGTTCCAATGAGGCATTACTGTTTTGTGTTTGCTTCTTTTAAGCAGGTGCTGGAATAGGACAAAGCACCATTTCTGAAGGTTATGATAGGACTGTAAAGACCTGCAGGGAATGAATCATCCACACAGCTTATACACCCATCCTGGGATGAGATGAAGCCCATCTGGAAATAGCTACATCAGCTCACTGAGTTTGGATGCATGCATGTCAGATGATCCATCAGACACGAGGGAAAAGGTTCATAAGCAAATCTAATGTTCCAGACTTACAGCTGTCACACTGGCACAGCAATCTAGGTTTTGACTTTTCTGTTTTCTTTCTGGTTTTGAAAAATCCATCAGCTGTCAATGTTGGTTCCACCGATGGGGAAAAAGATGAATGGGGCTCCCAGCCCTGGGAGAAATCTGGCAGCCCTAGGAAACTTAACCTCAATGCACAAAACCCCACCTCCTCTTCATGGAGGGATGGTATTAGCTGGTGAGCTGAAAGCTGAAGCAGTATTAGAACCAGATTTGTGATCTTGAGCTTTTTTCTTAAGTTGATCCTTTTTCATATGAGAAAGCCACTAAAATAATTGTTGTATTGTGTAAAATTGCTTGTGTGTGTTCAAACCACAGACAAGGTGAAATCAAAGTCTCACTTCTGCCAGTGCCTACCTTGTGTGTCACTACAAAAAATCTCTCAGCTCCTCACAGGCTCCTGGTGCCAGGAGCTTGGCTCACAGTGCCCAGCCTGACTCTAATGCTCCCAATTCTCCCCATTACTGGTGGGTCAGGATGTGACAAGCCCAGTTTCTGCACCATGTGAACAACAACATCTAAGTCTAGGACAAATCCTGAACAAAAATATAACCTAATGCTAAACTGAAGACAACCACATGAGGGAGGACAACCAGCTACCTGGCTGGCTTGTCTGGTGGCTCAGACTTGAGCTGCAGTCCCCATCCATCATTAATTGCCACACTGAAGAGCCCCAGAGCTAAAGCAAACATGGACAAGAACAACTTCCACAAGGTGAGACCTCAGTCGCGGGGTTAGTGGCCCGAAGCAGTGAGGGCCAGCCTTAGATGGTCCCTAAAGGAGGAGCCAAGAGTGCCAGCACAGCCTGCCAGGCAGGGCCTTTGCAAACCCGGGCCTGGTTCCGCACTGGCAGCCCCCAGGCAGGGCAGGCCTCCATGAAGGCCGGCTTCAGCCCGGAGTGAAGATCATCAGGCACGTTCCTGGTGACAACACACACGCTAGGTCAACTCAGGAGGCCAGCCTGCAGATGGGAGCCCAGACCCACAGGTCTGTGGCCAGGAATGGGCATAGCTGTGGCTGAGCAAAGCCACAGCACAGCTCAAACAGGAAAGGAAAATCTGGGGCTGGGCATAAATGGAAGCATTGGGTGTGACTATGTTTATATGCAGTCAAGGTCTTGACAAGTTAGGGAACCTGGCTCGCAGCCCTCTTCTTGGGCAACGGGACCACACCGTTGAGTTAATAAACCAGGAGAACTGAAAATCAAGTGCACTGAATTCCCGTATTTATTAACTTGAAATACTCAAGTGGGATCTTCTCTGTAGGTCCCTGGGAATCCCTGTGCAGCTGAATGGCTGCAAAGCCAGTTGAGTCATTCTGGTGTAAAACTGATCCTTCTGTGAGTTTAGCTGAAGGACAAGAGAAACTGTTATTGATTTTTTGCTTATCCAGTAATTGTGGAAAGTACAGGGCATGCAAAAGGCGCTAATGAGCAGTGATAGAAGGCTTGGTGCATATGCATCTTTCTTTGGAGATGAGAGTATGCTTCCTGAGAGGCCTGTGATGGCTGTTAGTGGCTAAAGAGACCTGTACTAAAAAAAGAGATATGCAGATTTGGAGGAATTGTGCTTTTCCCTTCATGTGGTTTCCAGCAGGAAAGATCATAGCATCATAAAGCAATTTAGGTGGAAGAGAACTTCTGGAGATTTACCTCCAAAACCTGCATCAAGCAGGCCCATCCTAACTGCTACATCATGTTGTTTGGAGCAATTAAAAGTGGAGAAGCTCATCTCCTCCATCCTCCGGACTTACAGAATGTTTCTGCAAGTTAGAGCTCAGAAAGGAGCTGTGTCCGAAATGCCAACAGGAACGGGCCTGGTTTCAGCATGCATTCTGTATATTTATTTTTCTGAAGAAAAAATTCAGTTGCTGGACCTTATTTACAATGCAGCTTAACACACAAGTCTGGCCCGGTCTTACTTGTTGTGTGTTGTTGTCAGGAAAACCCTTTTCCCTTTCCCTTCTTTCACTGATCTGCATCACATGAAACGAGGGATGCAGCCTCCTCTCACCGGCCTGCCTTATGCCCTAGGAGGGTTCTGCAGTCAGCACTGGACTACAAGCAGCATGAAAGGTCTTTGGACCATATCTGCCTTGCTGTGCCTGCCTGGGACACGAGCTCATGCCTGCTCTGTGGTCTGTGCATTCCTTCACTGGCCTTCTGGAATCTGAGTCATTGTGCCCTCTCTTAGGTGTAGAGTAACAGCAAAGCCAGTGATGAATAATCGGAGTTAATAATAATGCTTGCCTAAGGTACTTGGTGCACTTTGCTCCCAAAGAACTGTTGAACGAAAACACCCTGACTTCTGGGGACATGCCATGGCCGTGCAGCACTGTGAGATTTAACAACATCTGACAACAGCCAGCCCCCCTGGCAAGCTGTCGTTTTCAGCCAGCCATTGCCAAGCCCCCTTTTTTTTTTTCCCATGGAAGTGCTGAAAGTCAGCTAAGTAATGCTCTTCCAGTGAATTAATTCCCCCAGCGGCGTGCGGACCGGAGTGGATCCATTCCCTGGGTGCTCACCCAGGAAGTCATTAGCAGCTTGCAGGCAGAGGTCGATCCCATTACCATGGTTTTGTAATGCTTTGTTGAATAAAATAAGCCAGTGCCTTAGGACTGAAGCTGACCTTGAATGAAGAAGAAGGAAAACCCATCATGTGTGGAGCTTTTCTCTGCGGGCTGAAATCTGTTTCTGTTGGGATGCTAATTTTGGGGAAAGCAATTTAGGGAAAGGAGGAAAGGTGGGAGCAACATTCTGGACATGGAACAATTGTTTCATCAAAGTATGTTGGCTAATAAAGAAGAGCATTTTGTTGACTCCCTGTGTCCTCTGCAGTATGACTGAAAGACAGCTGGAAAAGGAACTGACTGAGTCCTCACTCATTGGTGCAATGATCTCTGTGCAGATGTTCTGGCTGTGAGTGTGTAGCAGTCAATTGAACACATGGACAGACTTAATTTCCCTGGTGGCAAATAGTACTCATTTCTCTTTAGAACTAGGGTGAGTCTTTTCTATGAATGGAGAGTAGGTTTCAACCAGTAGATCCTGGGTGGTTGGCAAGTACCCAGACAAAAACAGAATCCAAAAGAAGTCAGATAGGGTATCCAGCTACAACTCACACATTAGTCCATGTTCTTTCCCAGATGGATTTTCTGCTTTCCTGAGTTTTAGTTTTCAGAGTACAAGTGCTAGGCACTGGAGGTGGTTATGGAGAGGGGGAAGGCTAAGATGTCTCTTGCTGAGAGCCCATTTGCCTTTTCTGTGGTTTGGATGAATCAGGGGGAGCTCCAGTCCAGACAGCTACATGATGTGCAAGGGGCCTGGAAGAAACAAACATGCTGTGGTTGACGCTTGCACAGCATTAGAGATGTCTCCTGGTGTCACTAGATGCTTTCTCATCCAGATCTGGAGTTCCTCTTTTCTGCCTAGCAGGCTCTTCTCTGTGATGGCCTCCTTTAGATGAGTCAAATATCATTCACTTCGATGCAGTAATACAAGTATAAGCTGCTTTCTGCTTAATGTGGGTCCACTTGCTTCTATTCATGATAAATTAATATTTTCTTCTGTGCTGTGAACGTAGCACTAAGCATACAGCAGGTATGCTGCTAATTTTGTCAGCAAAGCTGGTTAGGGAAGGAGATAAGAGGGGAAAGAATGAATCACTGAAGGGAATAGCTGGCTCAGGCACTGCCATGTTATCATCACGACTGCACAGCAGTTTCTGTGCCTACTCACCCGCCCAGCATGAGGTCCATTTGGACCTGCAGAGACACACTGTGACATGAAACTGTCTTTCCTTTAAGCTTCCCAGAAAGCTCTGGGTACAAATGAGCTGGCAAAGAGGTAGCTCAGTCATGATCTCCAACCACTGGGAACCTGCAGAGCATTCCTGACTGCCAAGTGCTGCTTGATCCAGTAGGCAGAGGCAACTGTAGTGACTGCATCCAGACGTGAGGCAGTTTAGGAAAAGACAGGAGGTACTAAGCTTTATTGCCTGGGAAGTAGATTAAATCCTGGGACAGTTCATGTGGTAGATTCTTCAAAGTCCTTGAGCTGAGAACAGGTATCACTTTCTACACAATGCCATCAGATGTCATTTTCTGAAGTGGCACACTGTTAAGAGTGATGGGAGAATGTGTTTGAGCAACTGGCATAAATGGGACAAAAATCAAACACTACTTGGTAGTACTGGATCACCAAAGACCTCTGTAATACAAAGGTGAATAAGTTGTAGTAGAGTTCTTATCATCTCCCTGTAGCATTTCGTAGTGCTGCTGCTGTTGGGTCCTCCTGGCTCCTCACATTGATGTATTAGACATTCCAGATTTCATAGTGGTGCTCACCCACACACTGCTGTGGTTTTAACTGTGTGAAATTATCTTTGGCAGAAAAGAGAGGATTTGTTCCAGGACAAACAAACCCTTCAGCTCAATCAGAACAGCTTAGAGATAATCAGACAACTTTGCTCTTGTATACAACAGCAGATACTATGTGATACTGACCCAGGTCCAAGTCCAACACTTCCAAGTTCATCTGCAAATCACCTTGAATTGCTGGAGAAGTGCAAAGTGTTGTTTGTTTCTGATAAACAGCAGAGAAAGTCTCCCTCTTCTTTATTTTTCTTCCTCCTCCTCATCCACAAGTTAAAAACCAAGGAGGATAAAAAGAGCATCCTAAGGGGGAGAGTTACCACATGCTGCTGCCAGTGTTAGGAAAACAGTACTGAGTCACACAAATAATTTTAGATGCTTCTAAATACACTGTGCTCTCAGCAGGGAGCCTTTCCAGCTATAATCTTGCTGGCTGTCCCTAATTCTGAGCACACAGTATACTCTGCTTCCTTCCTGGTTGCAAATGAGTCAGAATTTCTCTCTGTCACTCACCTGAGCCAGAAGGAGTTCACCAGCTCAGTGCTTGAACACTAATACACATTTACAGGGTGTATTCCCTCACCCTGTAAAAAACCCACCCTCTTACAATCCCAAACAAAAAAATGCAAGGTACAGTTGGGATTCCCTACTGAAATGCAATAGCTGTGGAACAGTTTTGGCTGTGTTGGTGTAATAGGCTGGGAGAGTTGTCTGGGCAGCCTGCTTCAATTTTGTTTGCTGTTTAAGGAGATATCTGCTCTCAGTGACAAGGGGGTTGCCCAGGGGAGTGGACAGCATGAACATTGGCGCCCCAAGAAACTCAAGCCATTTACTCTCACTAGCTCCATTTTAAAAAAGCTAGGAGCAGGCCTCTGAAGAAAAAAAAAGTAGAAAAAGCAAAGAGTCAGTCCAGAAACCAGGATGAGTTTAGAAGTCTCATGAGACTACTTCCTATTTGTATACTGCTGTCATCCATGGAGAACATCTAAGCTGATTTTGGTTAGTGGCCTGGGTTTTGTTTGTCTGGTTTTTAAGTAAATAATATTTTAAAGGAAATTTGGAAAATTCTGTCAATCCCAACGTGGAAAAAAAAAAAGAGAGGCAAAGTTCACTCTTAGATAAAGTGATATATTTGCCCAATTCTATTTTGTTATCACATTAGAAGAACTTTATTTTTGTCTGTAGAAATTGGCTAAGTGAAAACACTCCCAGATTCCACTTTCATTTGCTCTTGTTGTCTCTTTCTCTGTGCATCACCTTAAATATAGCTTTGTCCACCTCTTCCCTTAACTTAACCTAGATGAGTCTTTAAGTTTATCCATATTTATTCCTTTCTGTGTTCAGTATACACAAATGTTTTTTATTCTATCAAACAAAACCAATAAAAAGTTGATTAAGAAAAAAATCTTATCTATAAAGCTGTAATAAGTTTTATTATCTTTGGTTTTGAAGGGCAAAAGAAAAGGGAGTGCCAGAAGTAAAGATGTGAAACATCAAGGAATGAAACGGAGAACACACACACAAAAAAGAATTCAAATGAGAAAAGAGTAATGCTAAGGGGAAAAATAATCCTAGGTACTAGTAAGCACTCTCCAGAAGAATAACAGGATCATGACTCAGGATCATGACTTGTTCTGGCGTCAGATGTGGACCAATGAAACGGCAAAAGTGTACAGTAAGACATGGTAATGCACAGAAAGAACAAGAGGTCACCAAAGGAGATGTAAGTGGCTCCGAGGGATACCAAGAGCAATTTATTATCAAAAGACGTTCAACTAACTTAAAAAAACAACAGTAAATGAAACATTGTCCAAGTGTTCTCAGGGGAAGGAGAAGGACAGATGGCAAACAGCCCCAATAGCTCCCTGGAAAGGCTGGAAAATGCTCATGGAAATGGCAATGACGAAAGAGCAGGTGATGAAAAAGTGGTGTGTCTGAAGACAGACTGAGCTTCACGAGCAGATGGGGCACTGGGTACCCGCTGGCAGAGACTGAAGGCACACTTTCAGCAACTGTTTCCCAAGTAAAGTGGATCAGATCTTGTCCACATTGTGCACAAAGTGAACAGGGAATCTCCCTGTAGTGCCTACACATCATGTGATCCTGTGAGGCTGCCATGAGCTCCAAATGCAGTGTGGAGGTCATGAGGCCAGCCTCTGATCACTGAGAGATCAAGTGTCTGTTAAATTCCTTCTCATTAAATCCCCACTTTGCAAAAGCTGAGAACAAATTACTAGAAAAATATTTTGTATCTTTTCAAAGAAAAAAGGTAGCAGCAGCTCCGCAAAGAGCGTATTTGCTTATTAAGGTTGGGTTTTGGTAGTGACGGGGTGCTACAGAGGTGGCTTCTGTAAGAATCTGCCAGAAACTTCCCCATGTCTGACAGAGCCAAGGCCAGCCATTTCCAGGATGGATGCAGGGCTGCCCAAGGTGACACTGGTAGTCACTCTGAGATAACATATTTAAGAATGGGGAACAACACACTTCTGCAGAGCAGCAGCAGCAGAGAGAGGATACGTGAGAGGAGCAGCCCTGCTGACGCCCAGGGCAGTGCAGAAGGAGGGGCAGGTGCTGGAGCTGGTGTTCCCCTGCAGCCCGTGGTGATGACCATGGTGAAGGAGCTGTCTCCCTGCCGCCCATGGAGGTGCATAGGGGAGCAGAGATCCACCTGCAGCTCCTGGAGGACCCCTTGCTGAAAAAGGTGGATGTCCAAAGGAGGCTGTGACCCTGTGGGAAACCCACACTGGAGCAGATTTGTTGTCAGGACTTGTGACCCCCTCAGGGAAAAATCTGTCTTTCCTCAGCTAAAAGGCAAATTAAAAACTTCCACGGTTTTTGCTGCACTTTGCAGTTTCTAAGAAAGGTGGTGAAAAAAACAACCAAAAATAAGTGGATTTATAAACTGCTGGGGGACTTCTGTGCTCAAGTGCTCAGAAAGAACTTTCTTCTCCTAGTCTCCATGTAGATTTGGCTGGCAAACCTTCAATTGTCTTCAGTAACACCACACGCTGGGACAGAAGGAATGAAAGTATAACCAGGTAGGTGGAATTTTCAGAGGAGAATCTGGAGTGTTTTAACACTGGCCAATGGCTGAATTTGTTATTTGCCTTGGCTTTGTTATTGCAAACATCTGAAACAGCTGTCATAAAGGTTTCAAAATATGTGGGCATCTGGCAGAAAAAATGGCAACTTGACATCTGGGAAAGCTCTAAGCAGCTTCTGCCTTCTTCTCTGAGAATTAGGCATCAGATTGAATCAAATTGGAATTACTGTCTTTTTAGTTATCTGCATGCTAACTGCTTCCCAAGCCTCCCTGAATCTAGCAGAAAATGGAAAAGTCTAATTCATAGAGCAGGACTAGAAACCACTTCCCCTCATGCTCTAATTATATCGTAAAATGGGAAACATTTTTTATTTTTATTTTCTAAGTAGTGCTTCTCAGTGCAATCGATGCCTCTGTCTTGGAGTGGTTTTGTGCATTATCAGGGCAGTATCACTCACTAACAGATGGAAACCATAGGAATTATTTCCATCTGTTACGGGAAAGGAAAATCATTTTGCCTTTAAGTGGTGCAGCACTGGAAAATAACCAAGCTTACAGGTTTTTTCAGGCATATTTTCTTGGTGGGTTTTGATGTGAGGTTGAAGAATGTCAGGATGAGAAGCACTGTGGTCATTGCTGGCGTGCAGTGGCCACAGGTGTTGTACAGGAGAGCTGTGCACCTTTCTCTTGGGACATTCTTGTTGGTGGCCTCTGGGATGGGGAGTGAGAATGAGTAGATATCATGTGGGCAACCAAATGCACAATGTGTTTTTCTCTGGCCTGTCCTACCATTTAATGTACATACAGAATGGACATGATCAAAATCCAAAAGTATGCTTCCACCAAAGCATTCACTGAAAATCAGTCTGACTATCAAAAGCCAACAACAGCAAATGCTGCATGAAACTGAAATTCTGTGGAAACATTTCAGTGCTGTCAAAATGTTTGTGGCTAGTTTGGGAGATTATATCAAGTTAACCAAACTTTCTCCTACAGTAGGTCAGCTGTCCTTTAAATCAGGGCACATCATAAGTGTGATATGCCTTGACAGAAGATGTTTTGATGCTGCCCCAGGTGACAGACTCAGGATCAAGTCAGGAACGATAGCACAGGTTAGACTGTTGTTAAAAATACAGTATAGCACAGAACAGAATGGAATAGAACAGAACAGAACAGACTAGTTCAGTTGGAAGGGACCTACAATGATTATCTGGGCCAACTCCCTGACTACTTCAGGGCTGACCAAAAGCTACAGCATGTTGTTAAGGTCGTTGTCCAAATGCCTCTTAACCACTGGCAGGATTGGAGCACTGACCACCTCTTGTTTGGCTGCTGTCTTGGTAAGGAAATGCTTCCTAGCATCCAGTCTGAATCTTGCCTGGTGCATCATTGAACCATTCCCACATTTCCTGGCACTGGGTACTAGGCAAAAGAGCTCAGCACCTCCTTTTCCACTTCCCCTCCTCAGCAAGCTGTAGAGAGCAATGAGGTCACCCTCCAGCCTCCTTTTCTCTGAACTAGACAAACCCAAAGCAAATCCTTACTGGATATGCCTTCTTTATGTGTCTTTATTAGAAAAATAAAATAAAAAGAGTAGTTACCAGTAGTTTGCCAGTGCCTATCAAATTGGAAGGGCTTTAGAGATCCATCTTCAAGGATCCATCTTCACAGCCTAATCACAATTTCAAATCTCTGTTTCTAAATTGGACATATTAAATAGAAAGTGCCATGCTATTTAATTTTTGGGGCCAAATTACAAGAACTTTGACAGCAATGATTTCAGCATGATCTCTTGAACTGGAGAGAAGATCTGAAATCAGTGAGATAAAGTTTGGTAAAAGACAGGTGAACCCTTTGCACTTCAGAAGTTGAATTCCCAATGCCATGCCAGCTGGATAGAATTAAAAACCTTGTGAACATGTGAGCTCTGGTCTTTATATGAATGGAAAATAACTGTCTGAGCAGTACTTCAGAAAAACATGTGGGGGTTGTAGAAGAACACAGACTGAATGTGAGCTGTCAGTGTGATCCTGCTGTAAAAACAAGGCAGAACTCAGAGATGCTTTAACAGCATCGTCTGTCTTCTACCTAGTGTTTCTGAAGAGGCAAAGGAAAGAGAAACTATCATTCAGGAGGAAGAATGTAATATGTTGCTTGGGAAATTTATCTTCTTGTCTCCATTAAATGTAAAATATCCCTCCTCCCAAAATCAGATGATGATGGGACTTCTTTGGTTTACAAAGGTTGGACTAAATAAACTAAAGATGTCTTCACGTCTCTCCAATCCTGCAATATAAAATCACAAGAATCCTATTAAAAAATGGTGTGCACAATAAAAATAAATGCAAACCTGAATCTTTAAGAGCACAGATATTTAAATAGTCACAGAAAAAACGCATCAATACAGGACACTTTGAAGGACATTTTGTCCTTCAGACTTTTTGAGTCAAGACCAAGCAGAATTTATCTTTGGATCCAGCTGAAGATTCTGGTCTTCCTGCAGTGGGGATTTCTTCAGAACTGACTGCAAGGATAACAGCTTGTGCTGTGTGTACCTTTCCTGGCAGATCAAACTGTTCTGTGTACAAAAATGGCAGGTTTGGTACTTCAGCTGTGAGGGTATTTTTTGATCACGTACATTTTTTTCTGGACCACTGTGCTAAGGATATTTTTCTTGGTTGGCATTACAGAGATATAATAATGAGGCAGAGCAGGAATTCTTGTGACACTGACATTTTGTGTTTTGGGGCAAAAGATGTGTTTTACGTCCGCTGCTTCCTGCTTTATTTGCCTAGCAATGGAGAATTTAACTCTTTTGACAGCAGTGATAAACCTTAACAAAACCCCATAGCCACTTTAATGTAAGCTGCAGAAAAGCAGGATGCAGAGCTGTATCTTGAGGCGGGGAAGAGCTATGAATGGATACCTTCCTGGAGAACCGGACCTGCGAGGCTCCTGGGCATGGTGCAGGAGCAATGGGATGCTCTCAGTGACATCACCTGTGCTGCTGTATGACACCACTCTGGTACCAGCTCCAGGAGCTGGTGTCAGTGTCTTGGATCTGCTTGTCACCTGAGGTACAGTATGTCACGCCACAGGCTGTAGAAAGGATCTGGATGAAAATCTGGGCTGTCGTTTAGGTTACTCACTGGCTGAAGTAACCGTTGAGTCCTGGCTGGCTGTGCTGACATGTAAGACAACCTGGAAATGAGAACAGTCCATATTTAGCGGATGGAGCATTTCTGCTAAAATTTATGAGCCTCTTTAAGCTCCCAACCCATTCAAAATTACTGGATTGCTTCACCTTTTCTAATGTGAAGCCATGAAAAGACATTGGCAGCATCATCTAGAACATCTTCCCTGTCAAACCAAGAAAGGGACAAAAACAGATACCCAGAACAGACTGGTTTGGGTCTTGCATCAGCCAGCCTGTGGTGTAAATATTTCTGCTCCAGCCAAGCAAAGATGTGTCTGCTGAGGTCAGCTCTGAATTCAGCCCTTGGTGTGCCATTGTAGAAAACCCATGCATGGCACCTCCCCAAATCCTCTTGTTTTTCAAGGAGGCAAGGGCCTTTCCTTGGCTCTCCCTCATTGCCACAAGAGGGCTCTGGGAAATCAACAAGCAGATGTGCCCTTTTAGTTTGGCTCTTTAAGCTGCACCACACAATTGCAGAAGTCTGTAGAAAGGCAGTCAAGACTAGGTTGGCTTGGAGCAATATATTAGCAAAGGTCTGGAATA
Organism: Nicator chloris; assembly: GCA_013400495.1. NCBI lineage: Eukaryota > Metazoa > Chordata > Aves > Passeriformes > Pycnonotidae > Nicator > Nicator chloris. The sequence goes on from WAAE01002992.1 coordinate 409,093, forward strand.
ATCCACCAATATTAAACCTGCTGGGTTTAATCCACACAGCTGTTGTGTGGCAGGACAGTAGAAGAATCAGCGTGGCTTGAGTCAGACAGGGGAGTCAAACAGAGCACTGCAAACAGGGCTGTACACAGGAAATTTAGAAGAAACCACCCAGGGTGAAGACCCTGCTGTTTGTTCTGCAGTGGGTTGGTTGGCTGCAGTTCTCCATTTCCACTTCTGATCCACATCTCAGAAGTTTTATATTCACAGCCCAGACAGCAAGGTCCTGGTGCCTTTTCTTCTGGAGGCTGGTTTCTCAGAGCAGCCAAGGCACAGATGGATATCTGGCCAAACTGGGCTTCCTCACCATGGCAGGACAGTGTGCTGAAGGATGACTTATACAACCATGGAGAAGACACTTACACCTGGGTGACAGGAGAATGCTCTAGGGCAGGAGGGAAATGTACACCAAGTGCCATTTTAGCAGTGCAAGTCTGGGAGGGGAAAATATGTCTTTCCTTTCCCAACCTTCCCACTCTAAAAGTAGCAGAAAGTTTGATTAGATAAGTGATTAAAGCATATGCACATCACTCTCCTTCCTGTTTCTTGGACACAGCAGATGTAATGAGGTAGTAAATTTGGCACTTAGGTGGAGTACTGAAATGAAAGACAACAAGGCCTTTTTCTCATTTCTCCACATTGTAATTTAGTTTCGTTTGCTTATTCTATAGTAATTTAAGTAAATGACTGGGAAATGATGAGCTCTTTGCTGCACACCATGTTGTGATGATGAATTCATTCAGCTTTTTCTTAAATGTCACAGATGGTTACAAATGAAAGCCCCGAATGAGGTGGACTCACTCACTAGAGACAGGCTGAAGGGGACACGAGGAATTCCCCTCATTTTAGTATTTCCTCTTCACTCAGTAGACTTAAACTATTCTCAAAACCTCTAAGCAGATGTTTCTGGGGGAAATACCAACCAAATAGGATGATGTGATCAAAGATGGCTGTGGCTGAAGAATTGTTTAAGAAAAGCTCTCCTATTATGTCCCAAACTAGTGTCACGAATAAAGCCATGGGATGGAGGCAGGAGGGAGAAGCAGGGAGTCTTACACACAAGACATGTTGTTACCTAGATTTGGATCTTAAGACATCAGAAGGTGTTTGAAGCAGCAGGGACATTCCATAGCTCAGCAGTGGCATCTCAGGAAGATCAGCAGCAGGATGAGACCTCTTTCAATTGCCAGGGAAGTTAGTGGGAAGATTTCCACTGAGTAATGCTGCTTGTTTGTGTCATCTACAGTATAAAACCTGTAAGGTTGGAAGGAAGCCATTCTCATGACTTGGAAAACTAACCACAGAATCACCATCTGCTCTGGAGTAGGGACCTTCCCCTTCAGAGGAATGGCCTTTGGGACACCTTGTTAAGGAACAGGTTGGTGAGAAGAAGGGACAGGTTAACTCTTCAGCACTTCTGCGTCCTGTGTCATTCTGAGAGCTGTGTTAAATTGCTCCCTTCTCCCTTCTCTGAGGTTTTCCTGTGGCTAATTAATTACAGAGATAATTCAGAGCCCTTTGTGGGTAGTTTGTCAACTTTGCGCTGTGAGTCAAGAGGAGTGCACCTCAACAAGTTCTGGAATGTGGGTTGGGCTCCATGAGGCATTCCCAAATTTGGTAGTTTATCTGGATTTGTCTGGGACACTTTGCGTCCTCTCTGTGTGGCCAATCCATCTTGCTTTCAAGGCAGCACATAGCATGGAATATGCAGCAAGCAAAGAGGGTGGTGGCAGACATCATGGAGTCCCAGAGACAATGACTTTTCCCTGAATTCACCAAATTGATGCAATATTGCAATACCTTTCCTCCAGCTTGCCATTCATGTCATAAACAGCAGCAAGGAACAGAGAAAATAAGAATGAAATTCTTCCTTTCCTATTTTGTATATAATAATAATGGTGACGAGGATATGAAAATCCAGACAACATAAATATTCTCCTTCCTTCATAATAACCAAGAGACTGAAGAGATAGCTAAGTATAAATATACTTTTGACCTCCAGACTTCACAGTTAAGCCCAAACTTACACAAAATATTAGAAAAAGCCATGTTCTTCCAAACAACAGGCACACTTTTTGCCATGATATGGGTTCATCTCCTTACCATCTCTTCATAGGCCACTTCTCCAGGAAGGGTTTCCTCCTGCTTCTGTATAATAATGTGGCTCAGGCTCATGGCATTAGCACTGTGGAAATTAAAAATACTCACTGTTCAGCTTGCAGGGGTTTGGTCATAGCTCACCAAGTATCCCCTGAGGAGAGGCTGTCTTATTTGGAAAACCTCAGGTCTGTGGGCAAGTTCAGGTTGTTTCAGCAGGAACTGCTCTTATTTGTGGTTTATTACCTGTAGTGAACTGGAAGAAATTATGAAACTGCTTCAGTGACCAATCATACAGCTCAATAACAAATGCACTGGCACTCAGATGTAGTTGAGGCTCCACTGGCAGACACACATCCAGCAGATACTGGGCTGAAGAAAAAAGATAGTTTTAGAGATAATTCACAAGCAGTTACTTGGTGAAATTACACTGGAAGGAATTCAGCAAGCCCCATTCCTTGTCTTCCTGATTACTTAAACAGTGCAGTCCATGTTTCATGTGTTTGCCTTCTGCCCTGCTTACAGCATTGCGCAAATCCACCTGTGAGAAACAGTCTTGAAAAAGAAATGGGAAAGATTGAGAAGAAATTCAAATCTTTTTATTTAAAGAAAAATTATTAAAAAATTTTATTATTATTTTTATTAAATATCTGGTGTGTGAAGGAAAGAACAATGTTTAAAGATCAGTATAAGGGCATGAGGAGTATTTGTCATTCGAGGCCTTCTGTAACTTTGGTGCAGTATATAGCAATCTTTTCTTAGTGATCTTTTTGGATGTGTTCCCACGTGAAAATTGTGTGTTAAATCTTGGACCTCAAAATCACAATCAGGAGAGAGAGGTGATAATGGGAGTGCCTTAGTAACCACAGGCTCAAAACAAGGAAGAAATTTTGTTTGTTTGTACCAGCTGTCAGCTTCCAGGCTATCAATTGTAGGATTCAGCTAAACCTTGGCTAACCCTGACCAGCTATCTGAGGAGACTTCAGTTGACAGTCACAGCTGGTTTGGGCTAGTTATGGCTGTTCTGCTTGCCCACAGCAGGGCTTGAGTAAAAGCCCAGTCTTGGCTGCCCTTTCTCCATGACTGAGCCTTCTCACAGGAAGGCAGGACTTTTCCATCTTTTCCAGACTTGATTAATAGCGGGATCCTGGAGTCTGCAAGACAGATTCCTGGGACTTCTCACTTGAGAATGCAAGTGTGACAATCACTGGGGAAACAAGAGCACAGGACTTGGACTAAAACACCAGCAAGAGATGTTGATGCTGGTGTACATGGAATGGTGGTAGCTACTGGAATGTACAAGTGCAGAAACTGATATCTGAATCTTGAACCTAGCTTCCTGTTTTCTTTCCCTTTCAAAAACCTTTGAATTAAATGGCATCATCAGTGGCCTCATATTTAGCTTCTGCTTTTCCTAAGCTATCAAGAAGATCGGATGGGAACTTGAATGCGTAAACAATCCATATGCTAGGAGAAGACTGTGGACATGTGTTGGGCTTACTTTCCTGGTGCATAATTATTACAGATACTTAAGTACCAGAGAGGTTGCACAATACCTTAATTACTGTGTTTAGATTCAGCCTGTTCAATGTAGGAGTCATACTCTCTGGCTCTACTTTCTCTTCAATGTGTAATTTGAACAGTCATTGCTGAGATACATGGGTGGCCAGCATGCACTCAAGTGATCAATATGGCTCATACAGATCAAAAATGGGTACTTTTCATCCTGCTTTTCAAGGTGCAGCACTTGGTGAGCTTGTGCCCTGTTGTGTAAAAGTTGCTAATCCTTTGAAATGGAAAGAGAGGAGTTTCATATCCATGTACAATAGAGATTCAGTTATTCCTCTTAGAGGCACCTTTTGGTTGTCTCCTCTTAGTATCTGAAACATATGTGCTTCTGCGTATACTTTTACTACCAAATATGATTGGTAAGCAGATTGTTAGGGGAATAGAAGGAAATTTGCAGATGAATCTGAGCAAGATTCTAGGATGGTGCATCACAAACATGTTTGGTACCTGGTGGTACACCTGAGTTGACTGTTTTTCTTTGAAAGCTTGAATAAAATTAAAACAAAACAAAAAAAAAAAAAAAGAGAGACAGGGAATGGATTCAGTTTCACATAAATTTCATGATGAAGGTCCAGGAGAGGGGAGTCATCCTACCTGGCTTCAGGGGTCTGCAATCTAAGGTTGCTGCTTGGTGCCAACATAACTATTGGTGACAAGGGGGCGTTGTAGGACGTGGTGTCTGTAAACTTCCATCTTTTCAGGGACTTGGCTCACTCCAACAGCAAGTCTGTTGTAGGTGAAGAATTTACTGTCCTTGTCCTTTCTCATCAGTGTCCTCAGTAAAATGAAATATATAAACCAAAGAACCTCATCCCTATTTCAGTCCCCTAGCTCATCGCTAGGGCTGCAGAAGCATCTGAGGATGTTGAAAGAGGATATATCTCAGGTGGCTTCTCATTCTCAGTCTTGGGGAGCAATTGGTCTGAGCCAGGTCTAAGGAATTTGGGCAGGGGGATCAGCAGACAAAATAGAATGCAAATAGAGCTGTGGCAAACAATTCCTAATAGACAGGTACCCATGAATGGAGTACCTGTGTCGGACCTTGAGGACCTATTCCTCAGCTTCTCTCAGTCATGCCAATGCTCTCAGGCACAAGTAGATTCAGCCATCCCTTAGGCTCATTCAGAGGAACTTAACATCTACAGTTTGTTGCTCTCTTGGAGACAGTCCATGCTCAGGATCCCAAAGTGGGCCACTTTTTAGACCACAGATGGGTTAATTAGCACTGATTTCCTTTGGGGCCCCTCACTAGGAACTTGTCTTCTAGACCCTACTGCATGGCATAGGCCTAAACAAAACATTGGTGTTGCAGCTCATCTAATGCTGTTTGCTTAGCTGGCTCTTCCCTCAGCTGTTTTTTTTTCTAGCTGAATGAATAAACAAAGCCACCCAGTTTAAATACCTGTGTTACAATTTTTATCTGAGCAAGAGAACATTTCCCAGTAGCTACAGCCACGTGCACAACACTAAGGACCTGTGGCAATTAGCAAGTGTGGGGAGAGAATATTGGGTCATGTTTAGGCAGGTTTTTCAGTAATTGTATAGGGCCAACAATTAGAAGAGGCAGGAGACTCATTAGGTACTCTAATCCCCCAGAGTAGGCAGTGGATTGCAGAACAGCCTTCCAGTCCAAGTGATTGCTCATAGCTCATGGTGTGCCTGAAGTACAGTGAAAAAACCTCACCGTCTTCTGAAAGGCAACTTGTGTGGGTGCACATCAGTGATGGGGCTGGAGGACGCAGTGTGAGTTCTCTGACTCTTCTAGTCATAACTCTCAGCTTCTGCAAAGCAAAGGGACCCCTGTGCAAGAGTGCCATCAGTTTTCCTTGATGATCTCATTTTTTTCCTCTTCCCCTTGAAGCCTAGTCCCCAGCTCTTTGCCCCATGACGACATTCACAAACTCAGTGCTGGCAGCTCTCACAAGCAGGGCAGGTGAAGTCAGCTGGGATATGAGAAGAAGCAGATGATGTACAGGGAGGCACTGAGGGAGCTGGGTATGCTCAGCCTGGAGAGGAGAAAGATGTGTGTAGGGGAGGGGTCTAGCTGCTGTCCGTCTCTGCTGAATGGGGGATTACAAGAAAGACAGAGTCGGATTCTTCTCCATGCTTAACAAGGACAAGTGTCTCAGGTCTTCAGCTTCTCTCCTCCTACTGCACGTGCTCCAGGCCCTGACCATCTTGATGGCCTCTTCCGGGCTTTCTCCACTTTATTCAAACTTCTCTTGCACTCAGGAGGCTCAAATCTTGACACAGCATTTCAGATGCACCTTTATAGCTGTGAACCAGAAAGGAATGATAATTTCTCTCAGTCTGCTGGCTGTGCTTTAGCTAATGTTAGCTAGGAAGCAGTTGGGCTTCATCTTTGTGGAAGTACACTGCTGACTTGCATCCAACTTCTTGTTTGTCAGGACCCTCAGGCCCTTTTCTGCAGAGCTATTTCCCAGGCATCCAGCCCCCAGCCTGTCCTGGTACAAAAGGTCACTCCACTCCCAGGTATAGGAGACTGCCCTTGCCTTGGTTAAACTTTGTGCGTTCCTTCTGGCACAGTATTCCAGCCCACTGCAGTCCCCCGGAATCACAGCCCTGCATTCCTGCCACTGTCAGCTGTTTCTCCCAATTTGGAGTCATCCTTGAAAATGGAGAGAGTATGCTCAGTCACATAAATCCAGCTGATGAACAAGATGGCTTATGTATTACTATCCCCTAAAAATTCAGATCTAAAAGAGGTAATAATTGCCTTCAGAACAAACTCAAGAGTTTTTTTTTCATGGAGTGGGAAGAAATATCTATCTTCTGGATGTACTTTAAGTAAAGTATTGAGATTTTTTTAGAGCCACAGGATGCTGAGGCCTCAGGGTTTCAGATGTTGTAGGAAATACCATGAGACCTCACTACATGTTAACAATTAAGCTTATAGTTTAACTACATGCCTTTTGCTATTTTCTGGTTTTATAGTCATCTGCTCTTTGTGTGATTACTATATATCCCAAATATATTGCACATGGGCTACAGTGATGTGCAGTAGGGTCACAGGAAGGTGAAAGCCATTTACTATGCCTCTGCCCTGACCAGAACTGGTTCCTGTGATTTTCACAGGAAGGGCATTCTTTCTCCATGGAAGAGCTTTCTGGGGAGTGTCAGTGCTGCTATTTTGAAGCTCCAGTTCCTGGGGATCTTTGGTCTCTTTTTTCCTGAAAGATTTTAGTATCACCAATGGACTTGTTCATATCCCTCTGCAAAAGTGAGATGCTTGTTCATCATTAAGTTAATAGGGGCTACACTACCAAGGGCACTCCAAAAGGAGTTGTGTTTGCAGGTCCTCAGATACGCTTTGTCAGTGTCTGAGGCACTGGCCATAATTAGGACTGCCACAGGAAAAAGGCCAGCAGAGTTAGTGCTGGAAAGAAAGATGTGAAACACACATTGCTTGAACATTGAGGGTTGGCCACAGCTAAGTATGGAGGATGGTGATGCACCTATGGATGCTAGCAAGTCTTCCAAGTGTCCAGCTGGTGTGTCTTGACTAGAGTTAAACAGACAATCAAATGTGGAGTCAGGAAGGAATTTGAAGTAAAATTGGATAGCAAAAGCAGGGTTGGGTTAGCTGTTGTTTTGCTTTCTATTACAGGGATGTGGTCTGCTTACTAGGCACCCGTGAGAATTCCACTTAGCAAATTTCTCTCCCTTGCAGGCACTGAGGACATTGACAAAAACCTTCATATTGCTGTCTCCCTGGAGTAGGGATTTTTGTTGCTTTTGGGGTGGGTCTGTTGGTAGACAAGCTTGCTTGAGAGCATTGGAATTGCTCTGTAGCCATCTACTGTACATTCTACATCAAACCAAGCAGTGCATATGAGACTCTCGTATAATGGACAAGTGCAGCTCTTTTGAATCAAGTTCCATCAGAAAAAGTTGTGTCTTGGAGCATCCCCAAGCCCAAGTTACCAAGAGCCACTGACCAATCCTTGCTGAGTTGCTGCAGCAGGAACAAGAAGCACTGCTTGCTTTCTCTCATTACACACATACAACCTATTAGCAAAGTTCTGTCCTGGGCTCTAGACCATTTCACAGCTGTCTGCTGACCCGAGTGGAATGAAAATTTTAATGGCTTCTAGAGCAGATCTTCTCACAGATTTGGTCCAGATGGAGTGAAAAATATGTTGGAGTATGTGTAAGCCCCCTTATATCAGAAGAGAAACACGTATGCCACAAGGTTTCCAGACTGACAGCTCCAGGGCTCTCTGCACATCCAAATTGCCACAAAAGAAAGGTTCAGATGCTTCTTTGAAAGGCAAACAGGTATATGGCAGACTCCATCTTGTGTAATACCTAATAGAAAGTCTGAGCCACCTCCCAAAAGATGAGTGTCATGTCTCCCCACCTTTGATAAAACATTGTTGACAAATAGCAGGTTTGCCATAATTAGAAGTATAATGACTAGGAAGTGCAGCTCAGAACCAATTCAGGCGTCTAACTCTCTCCAGCTGCTATTAAAGCTGATGTCTCAGGCAATCAACTGCAAATGGGTATTATTTTCTAATTGAATCCACAGCTCCCTACATGTGAGATGTGAATGAATGAGGTAAACACACGTGCAGCCAGCAAATCTCACAGCTTGCTGTCACCCCTTCAGTGCCACTAGCATGGTCCTCACTGATCCCAAAAGCTGTAGGGACTTCAGAGTCCCTCGCAGAGGCCTCAGGGTTCAACACTGTTAGCCAGGGAAATTACATCTGCTTTGCTTCTGATATTTTGATTAAGGACCTTCTTAAAGCTGCATGGGTACTCCACAGGCACAGGGGACTTTGAAACACACACCCATGGTGAATATCTGCACACCATGCAAAAGGACTGATCTAGGAACTATGAAATAGCTATTCCAGCTTGATAAATCACTCTACCTGCTTTATCTGGTATTGGCTCCAGCCTTCGTTCTGGTGGAGGCTGTCCTGTCCTGTCAAAACCCTGTCACAAAGGAACTTGCAAGAGATGCTACAGTGCTAAGGTGCCAGGCTGAGCAGTGTGGGAACGGTAGCAGCACCAGACTGGCCTGTCCCTGTTGGACATGTTGGGATGCCCCAGACATACCCGACAAGAAGTCTGCCAGTCCGTTCTGTACGTGTGAATGGACAGAGGTGTTTTTCTTCTTCACTCCTGGTAGAGCTGTGATGCCTGTGTGGATGGAGTGCTGTAGGGTTGGTGTGAGTCCTGCAAGTGTCTCAACCCTTCTGGGAGTGGTTTTGAGCACAGGAACCATGTCTCTGGTAAAACAACAGTGTTTGACCAGAACACAAGGAAGGAAAAAGATTTAATTAAATTACATGGCAGGGCAGCTTCTGAGATTTCGTACATTGTGTACCTTTCTCCCTTGTTTCAGCTGCATTTGTCCGTTGTCTGTGTCCAACCTCTAGATTGTGTTTTGTGTTTGCCTATAAAATTATAAATCTCAAATGTCAGAAACCTTCCTTCGATATGGATGTGGTGAGGTGTGTGGTCTCTTTCTAAGCTAAACAGATGAGCCTCATCCACCTCCCATTGGGAAAGAGTCTATCCAGCCTGCATCCTACCATTCTTGCCACTTTCCACCTCTGTGAGTCAGCAAGAAGTGTGTGACTCAGTGAAAATACACATAGGGCAAAACAGCCATGAACTAAATTCAGTGCTTGCTAAAGAACATGCAGGTGTTATTCTGGGGATCAACAAACCTTCTAATGATGATACTGGGTGGATTCTGGCCAGAAAGGTGTGCTGTGCTGAAGGAAGGTGGGAGGAGCGCCTGGGAGCAATGCATCAGAATTTGGAAAGAGAAGTTGGCTCCACAGAGGGACAGCTTGTCAGGATTCACAGCAGAGCAACAAGAAGAGCTATTGGAGGAGGACTAAGTCTGTGGTAACCCTAAGTGGGAGAGCTGCACGTTGTGGAGGCGAGTACAGTAACTTGTCCCTTGGAGTTGCCCTCTCCAGATCAGCTGTAAGGTGCTCCCATTGCTCTGAAATGTCAGAAATAACTAGAAACAGACCAGCTCCCGCGGTGCTATGGGGCCTGGCAGGCTTGTTCAAGTCAAAACACAAGGTGCCCTGTAAGCAAGGAGCAGAGTTTAAAAAATCCACAGGAAAACCTGCCTCATTGTAAGACAAGAAAGTCAAGATAGAGAAAGAAAAACAGAAATGGCTGCTTTGGTGAGATCCTGATCTAAAAGACCTAATGCAATCACCTCAGCAGAGTTCCTGTTCCTCCGTGCTTGTGTGAGTGTTTCCTCAATGCATGAGACACACATTCAGAGGGCAACACCACTCCCTCCTCTACCCTTCCCATGCCCAGGAGCACTTCTGACCGTGAGAAAGTTCTGACATGCAGTGAAGATTCCTGTAACAACGCCTTGCTTGCTGTCAGCTGAAAGCAAGTGACACCCTCTCTAATGACTAGTTTCAGAAAGAAAGCAAATACACAAGGATGCACTCACCTGTCCCAGGTGATCACTGCTGTCTCCCACGGGTGAAATTGCTCGGGCTTTTCAACATATGTGTTGCTGGCTGTATCATCAAGGTGAGGTCACATTCTAGCTGGGGGATCAGAGGGGCATGAGGGACCTTCATCCTGGTAGATGCTGCTCTGAACATTGTGCATCTGGACACTGTTGTGTAGTGCAGGGATATTTCCCAAAGGCTTCCCAGTTCCTTCGCAGGAGGGTACAAAATCCCTCAACGATCATCCACCAGTGGGGAATGGAGCAAAAAGTAGCTCCAAATCTTTCTTTTTCCATGTTTTTTGAAGTTGCTGTCCCATAGACTATGGAACTATGCTTCCTGTCCCTTCCATGCTTGGCAAATTGCCCGTGGGAGCCTCTGGCTGGCAGAAGCAGAGAGAGCCACGTTGCACATGTGACAGTGGTTTGGTAGCCTGGCTTGTAGCATCCAGAGGGAGTGCCTGCCTCTGTCGATAGCATTTCCAAAGAAAGGAGCCAAATCCACCCACGTGGGTCACGGAGACTGTCTTTCTGCCACATGCCTTCCCTCTCGCCCAGCCTGGCAGGGCCCTGTTGTTCCTCACGTGTTGCCCTGTGTGCAGAGAAGACCTGCCAATGCCTGCCAACCTCCGTGGCCCGTGGCTCTGCTTTCAGATCCAAAATATCTGTCCAATCCAGGAGTTCTGGAGGGTAGGACTGGGATTTTGTCTTTGATTTGGTTTGACGGGGGAGTGAGGATTGTAAAGTCTATCAGAAACCTGCAGATGCCAAAAAATGGGATCGAGAGGATATATTAAAAAAACAGTAATATGTAGGATCATGGCTCATGGAAAATACAAAATAGAAGGGGGCTTTCTTGTCAAATTTAATGGAGTTTTTTTCTGTTTTTTAGAATTCCTATGTTTGTTTTCCCCATGGCCATAGTTTTGTAATTCTCTGCAGAAGTAAAAGCTTCGTCATTTCAGCAACCCCTCCAGACACGTCAGCCTTTGCTCCATCCTCAGGGGCTGGTAGGCACTTAGAAAACACAGAGAGAGCCCAGAGTGAATGCCAAACAGCTGACTTCCTATGTTTATTCATCTTCGCAAAACCTGAGGCTTTTAAAGAGATTTTCCTTCATCTCCTCCAGAGATCCCCATGTGGCTTTTCTTGCTTTGGGTGTGAGCGCAAATCTCTTCTTTTAGGCAGGGTGTATATGCTTTGAAGCTAAACCAATAATTACCTTAAAGGTTTAAAGTGCTGCTCTTATTTCTGCAGAGGGGGCCACACATATGTACCGGGGCAGTCAGGAGTGTGGGTCAGAACAGAGATGGTAGAAGTGGCCAGGAGAAGCAGCGAGACCATTGACAGCAGCAATGTCTCTCACTCCCTTAGATCCAGATCCAGTAATGTCCTTAAGAATGAGTTTAAATTTAGGCCTCTGGGTCAATTAAATACAAACCTATGCTCGAATGACCTGCAAACCCTGTCCCAGCAGAGCTTGGAGTGGTCTGTCACATCACTCTCTGCTTTCCAGAGAAAGTAGCACACAGGACAAGAAAATCCTCAGTATCAGAGGTCAAAACTGTGTAAGATCTCAGCAGCCCTGGTTTTTAGTGTAATTTGGCTGAGGAAATACCTGTGAAGAGGTGAGGAACTGCTAAGCATGACATCCAGGGCATGTCCACTGCTTCGCCCACCTTCGGTGTGTCAGCTATCGTGGCCACTGGGAGCATTTCCTCAAGACTGGAAGAAAGCAAGAGCCGCTCCTGTGCTCAGGAAGATACAGTGAACTACAGGCCAGCCAGCCTCACCTCAACTACTCCTGGAAATAATTTCCAGGCTCATAAAGGACACGAAGGTGGTCAGGAGAAATCAGCAGAGACTTACAAAGGGGAAATTGTGCGTAACTGACCCAATGCCATTCTGCAATGAAGTGCAGGAGAGAGCAAGGTGCTGTACCAGATGTGAGCTGGGTTGTGTCACTTGTTTGTATGATTTATGTATCTTTGTGTGGCAGAGGATGCAGTGCTTGGACCAGCCAGTGGTAGATCCCAAGGAATGAAATCTGAGGAGCTGGGATTGTTGGGGAGCTGCTTACAAAGGGCTGGGCCTTCCCCTCACCCGCAGTGAACATGAATGGGTCAGAGGAAATTTCATCTCCACTTTGCTTCCCCAACACTTTATTCCTGGGGCTGGGCCGTGGCTGCTGCTCTCACCTCTGCTGTGGCAGCAGCAGCAGTTTACCATGGGAAGTGGGGCAGTGCTTGGAAGTGCTTCCAGCCAGGTGGATTTCAGGAGACCAGACTGGTAGTCACGTTCTAAGAGGATTTCCAAGATGCCTAGAAACTCAGTCAGCTCCTGTGTGGATGTTTGTCCACATGAAAAACAAGCCAGCTTCTGTATCTCGGTGGTTTGGTGCTGCCAAACTTTCAAACACCTCATCTCCATTCAGTGGCTTTCCTGAAAAGATGGCAGGTTTCCCAGCACTAGGATGGGCGAGAGAGAGAGAGAGAGAGCAAAAACTGACCATGGGTGTCCTCTGTCAGCCCCTTCCAGGCTGTGCAGGAGACCCAAGATACGCACACAGCACAGACTAACACGAGCCCAACTTCTTTTGTTTGGTACGAAGAGAAACATCACACCAGGCCAGGAGTTTAGGCTTCCTGCTGGGCACACAAGAACCACTCCTGCAGGTGAAGGAGTGATTTTCTTTCTGTCCATTTGCATCCTTCAAAACTTAGAAACTTTCCTGTTATTCCACATTAGGCAAACGTTCCTGGTTTTGTTTTGAAAGGTCCTTTCTTTTCAGGTATCCAGTCTTTGTAGGGCCATTAGCTGGCCATCCTGCGCTTTTGCTGATTTGTTAGACAAGGTTTTGGGGCTAAATTATGGGTTCTGTGCTGCCCTGCCAGCAGCACAGTGGCACTGAACAGCATTTGCCTGCAAATCATAGGGACTTGGATGGTATTTATTTCATTTTTTACTTTTCTGGCTTTCAGTTGCCTGAGTCTAGTCAGAACAAGGATGCTGTTACCTATCCTGAACACTGAGCTGGCTGCACAGACCTGGTGTTTCTCTGCTTCCTCTAGAGAACGTGATCTGGCAGTGGTGGTGCTTAAAGCAGATCAGCCAGAGAAAAGACAGGGCAAGAGACAGTTTTTGTAAAGCTCTGTGACCCACATTCCAGCCTGCTACAGAGATGGAAGGTGTCCAGCCCCACCACAGTTAGGATCACATTTCTGTCTTTTCTTTCACAGGTACACTAGTGCACACACAGAAACTTGTTAAACAGGAAACTATGTCCCTGGCATTGCCAGACTTGTCCCATCACCAAATGACAGCACATGTGACCCACACGCTCAAACCCATGCGTGCAATTCCAAAAAAAAAAGCCTGAATATTTTCAGTGGGAAGGAAATGTTGATGCTACAGCTCAAAGGCCAGAGATATTTTGGACAGAAATAAGGGTGTGTCAGAGCTGGATAGAATTATCCCAAGAAAATGTCATCCATTTTGACACTACCCTCACGTTCCTAATTCTGAGAAGAAAAAAAAAAGACAACGAAGGCCACATTGAACAATGTAGTCAGCTGGTCCCACACTTCTCAGCAGATATCATTATTTCTAGTCCTGGACTTCATTTTGAAGAGCTCAAGAAGGCAAAAAACATGTTGCAACTGACACCCCAGGATAAAAAAAAAGAGGTGGCAATACACCCCAGCATAAATGGTCACTCCAGAGATGTCACCTGTAAAAAGGCAGTAGAAAGAAAGCAGCACATCTAATGCTGTGCAATGGATAGTCTAGTTTTAAGGCAGTAGTCTAGCTTTAAGGTGGGCTTAGAGATAAAATCCAAAGACAGTGCTGGACTTGGAAAATGTCTTCAAGTAAACTAGCCTGACTTCTTTTAATTTGCTTTTACCCAGAATGGGGGCAGTCACTGGTGGAGTTTCCCAGGCATTCTTGAGGTGCAAATCTGTCCATGACTACTTTTTCAGCTGCACACAATCAGGCAAAAATAAAGGTGTGGGATTCAGCCAGGCTCCCTTTAAAAAATCTGTCCCTTTTTAGTTAAACACCCATGCTCCCTGTTTGTTGTCCACTGATGAGTATTCACCCATCTTCCTTCCCCAGCACCGATTTTCTCTACATTGACCAAACTCAGTGCAAAACGTTGAGTCAAATTTGTCTGTTGTTGCTCAGGTCATCCCTGACCGCTTTTGAGTTGAATTCTGGTTTTGAGCACGTTACTTCTAAGTCAACCCAGATGTTGTCCAGGTGCTTGATGAACTGAATTGTCTTGACCAAAATGAAAAACAACTTGCTCATTAAAAAGTCATGCCATATTTTACTTACCACTTTCATGCAGCACCAAGATTTATTGCTGGAAATCACCAGCCCACCATATCCATCTTCTTTGTCTCATTTTACATGTCAGGTAAAATCTTGAATCTTATCAGGAGGGCAATTTGCGACAAAAATCTCAAGAGAGAGGTGGCAGAGCATATGGCTGGAGTCTTTCTGTAAAAGAACAGCAAGGCTTCATATTCAGGGGAAACATCATTTTTCTGACAGTTGATTTTGGTATGAATCACAGCAAGCCTTTTATTTTTTTATCCCCTTAAATTTTTGATTTGTATTCAACTGTCCCGTGCCTTCCTTGCAGGATTTGTTTTGTACATGTGCCCCAGAGATCTGGCAGTGACTGCCAACGTTTTCAATCATGTGGTAACCCAGTTTTGGATTTGGTGAAACTCTTGTGAACCAGGAACATTTCAGATTTCTTAGTAAACTCCCATTTTTCAATGAAGCTGAGTAGCTCTCTACATATACCTGAGGTGTCATCAGCACACACAAACACACCCATGCACACTGATAATGCACAGGTACTCACACAGTAATTAGAGAGAGCTATTTTCAAATGCACAGAGGTTTATTATGAACAGTGAAAAATAAAATAAACAACTATTAAGAGCAACCCAGTAGAGCTCTATTAACTCTGCAGGAAATATTTGTCCATTCTGACAGAATGATAGGCTTACACCAATGCTCAAGCCAGTCTACTGATACAATCATTTTGTTTCCACAGCTCACTTCCATGATAATTTTAGGGCCAAAGTTTTGCTTCCTAGGTTTCATTTTCTGGTGCATTCAACCCCATCCCTTGAAGTACATGTTCACAAGTTTGTAAAATTACAGAGGGTTTAGCTGGAAAGGAAGGTCTGTGGGTCTCTCTGCCCCTTCTCTCCCTCACACCCTCAGAGCCAGGTGAGGTCTGATGGTGGATGGTCCCCAAGGATGGAGATGCCACCATGCCTCCAGGCCCCAGTCCAGGACTGTTCTGCTCTCCTGCAGCAGATTTATTTCCTCCTACTTTGTCAGTGTTTGCTTTACTTATGTTTTTGCCCTGATCTCAGCTGGCCTCTCAAGCATGTGCTGTTCCCTTTTCTTCTAGATCTAACAGCTCTGGTGGGGCTGCCTTTCACCTCCTTTCTCTCAGCTTTGGGGAGAGGATCTGTGAAGCTGTCGTAGCATAAGGTAGATTGTAGTCCACGTCTATTGGAAAAAGCAGAAGCAAGGAATGGCAGAAAGACCACCACTGAAATCTGGTCAGTGGTGGGAAGATCTGAACCTAGGGTGCATTTAATCTTCCAATTCTATCTGGGCAAGCTAAATTTTCCCATTTGGACAGCTCTGCATATACCCTGATTTTTCTAAAATGTGAATCATCTAGGTACGCTTGTTAAAAATGAGGTCATTTAATTGAAATGCTAAATATGGCCTAGGATTCGATTTCTATTTTTACCACATCTCTGTTTAGGACAAATAACATTTTTCCTTTCTTTGACGGTGAGCAAAAGGTTGCTGAGGACATATTATGGGGTTTTTCTACCACTTACCAGATACCAGTGTGAAGTCTAGCATTGACAGAAAATTCACTGCTCTGGTTTTTTGTAAGCTCTCCATTTCTGTGCTGTTTCTTTCAATGCTTCAAGCCCAGGTTTCACTTTTGACTGTAGAAGAAACCAAAATGCATGAAAAAAAAAAAAGAGCACTTCAAACAGCATACAGTTGTGTACACTCAGACCTTCCTGCTTGACTGAACAGACCATATCTGGCGTCCTGGAGTCTGTGGTGACCTGTGTTGGGAAAGGAAGCCATGTGACTGTATTTATATGACTCCTTTCTTGCTCACTTACTGAAAACACAGTATCTTCTTGACACAGAAGGGCTGCCTTGGTGTGAAAAGGAGCAATGGCTCGTGTTGTACAGGTGGGCTCTGCACCCAGGGAGGGGGGACAGCAGCTCAGCCTGTGCCAGACACACTTTCTGCCTGCATGGAGAGTTGCCTGCTGACTCTCCAGAAAGAGCAAACAAAAGATCAGTAAAAGCTACAGACATGTAACCTAGTGCCCTAGATGCATGGGAAGAGAGGGGTATCATCAAGTTCAACATTTCCAGCCCAGATCCTCAGCATTTTACCGAGACCTTTTATATCACTGGCAGGACCAGGACTCGTACTTTAGCAGCTACCACGCAGGAATTAATAAAATTACCCTCCAGGAGGAGACGGTCAACAGGATCTTGATGTCTTCAGATGTGGACAGATTTTTGGATTCAACAACAGAAGTCTCTTAAATTTAGGCCAAACACAGACAGCTGACCTGGACAATGGTATTGGAGGAATCACAGGCCAAGTGTTGAAGAGGGGTTTGCATAAAACTTAGTGTCTGGAGCATGTGCAACTTGCTTCCACAGCTGAATATTCTGAAATCAAACCAAGCTCTGGAACTCAGATAAAACCTGAGCATCTCATCTACTTGCTGGATGGACAATGGAGGGAGATGAGGACATGGACTTCCGTCCTGCCCAGGATTACAGAGTTACTCCCTCTTATCCAGGCTAGTTTTCTCTGCCCCTCGCAAGAAGGATCTCTCAGGTAAAGGTGATTAAGACAAGATGCTAAGTAAAAAACCCTGCTGGAATAGCTAGAAAGAGCAAAAGACCAAAGTGCTGGAGATTTCTTCCGAGGCTCTAGACATGGTGCATGGATACCCAAGCTCCTCATGACAAACCTGATCTCCCGCGCAGGAGTGATGATGAACACTCTTTCCTGGGAAGAAGAGCCACTAAAACTGTGGATCATGATGCATTTCTTCCCATCCTCTTCTGCTCCGTGCATATTTCCCCCTGTCGATATACCCTGTGTGTAACTCCTGCTGTTGTGATCACAGGCATCTGCAAATGTGCAGATGCAGATGAACAGCAAATCCAGCCCTGCTGCAGGTAACAGGAATTTCCACCCCAGCAACAGCAGCTTTATGAATTCACCAAATCACATTGGCTCAGGATTAATTACGCAAGCTATGATAGCACGCATGGGCTCTACAAGCTTGTTAATGATTCATGTGCGTTTTAGCCTCCGGGAAGAAAAAAATCAACAGGAGGTAGGGGTGGCTACCTTCAAATCAGAGGGGCAGTTCAGCCAAAATGGCATGGCTTTCTGCCTCCTCCCATTAGCAAGAGATCTTGCTCGTGGGGTCTTCCGTAGAGCTCACAGATACACTCCAAGAAATCAAGGAATTTTTTTTCTGTGCAATTTTCTTTGTAGTCTTATGGTATTGCTACCTTTTTTCTTTCCAGGCAGGAAGTCGTGTAGGTATGTGGTATTCCCAGGCCAGGGATTGGCATAAGAGCACATGGGCATAAGAGCAGCACTTCTCAGCCCATCCATCCGCTCTCTACTAAGAGCTGGAAAACAAATGCCTCATAAGAAGTCAAAGCATGGGGCTAGCATGTTTTTGTACTGTCCCAGGGTACTGTCCCGGTCTCTAGGTGTGTGCAACTGAGGGAAGAAGCCTGCATCCTGAAGCACAGGCTCTGTCTTTGCAATTAATAGCCCTTGACAGATTTTTCTGTCCTGAATTTGTCTAATTGCCCTTTGAACTTGTGTGAGCTTTTAGCATGCACAACATCCTATGGTTCAGTGTGTCCATGCTCTAACTATGCACTGTGCAAAGATGTCCCTTCTTTGGGAGCTGTCAGCTGGTGTCATTTGCTTCTCCCGACCCCTGCACCATCCAGCTCATCCACACGTGAGCCAAGGAGCACAGGCCCAGGCCTGCTCCTCCCTGTGGCACTCCTCCTGCCTACTCTCCTTCCAGAGATTAGCCACAAGCACACACACAAGAAACTCTGCTGCATCCAAGATAAATTTTATATGGCGGGGAAAGTCAATTTAAGGCAATTGATCAGTTTTGCCAGCTTTGGAGCTGGACATCTCTGTGGGTGTGATTCAGTCAAGTGCTAAGGTTGCGCATAGCTCTGAGTCTAAAATTTTTCCTTTTGTGGTCTTACTGCCTAAGTCAGCTTTTGCAACAGCAATCAGTTTGTGGAATGAGCTTGTCAAGCACAGGATCACCAGAATATTTATAGGTACTAGAAGCGGCAATCTTTGAGCCATGAAGGAAATTGAATTGTGATGGAACATTTTATTAAGAACAATCCCTTCTGAAGGAGGCCCTGTTCCTGGGCCATGTGTCTGAGACCATACAGACACTCCTCGTAGGTCACTGCACTTACAGGCTCCATAACATGTAGCATCAATCAGAGTTGTCACATCCAGGGCTTGCTGATGGCAGATTGAAAAGGTACACGGTAGGCGATTTGAAATCATTGATAAGGATAATGATTACGGCTTAATCCTCTTTTTGCAGACTAAACCTTGCATGTTATTGGTGCCATCAGCTACAGGCAACTCCTGGACACTGCCTGCAATGCACTGTGTGCCAATTGCACAGCTGAGCTGCTGCAATACCATCCTGTTCTCATCAGGAGTAGGATCAGGCAAAGGGAAAGACCTGCCTAAGAAGGAGGTTTCTCAAAAAGCCTAAATATCCATTCTCTTTGGAAAAGGTAGTTTTTAATGTAGTTAAAAGGATCAGCCTGGCATTCACAGGGAGCCTTTACTAATCACAATAATGTCCTCCATGTCCCTGGCTTCCTCTCCACACTGTTCCTCTGCCCTTTCATTATCTTATAAACTGCTGCATGGTTTTACAGAAAATTTGTTGTAAATCCTAATCCATTTGCACAGTTCAGAAGCCCTTACCATGACACTGAAGATGATTCATCGACCATATGGGCTTTTGGGGGCTTTGTGGTGACACCTTCAAGGATCAGGCCCTGTTTACCTGCATTTTTTTTTGTTTCTCTTAGTTGAAGAGGAAAGAGTAGATCCACACTTCTGAATGTGTCTGTAGTATCTCCCATGATTAATGTCCTGAAATGGCAAGAAAGATCTGTGAGGTTTTCTAACTAGTTGCACTATGTATGTATCAGCTGCTCTGCATTTTCACAGAACCACAGAAATGGGTCAGATTGAAAGGGACCACAGTGGGTCATCTGGTCCCACCTCTGTGCTCAAGCAGGGTCATCCTAAAGCACATGGCACAGGATTGTGTCCAGACAGTTCTTGAATATCTCCAATGAGGGAGACTCCACAACTTCTCTGAACTTGTTCCACTGTATGGTCACCTGCACAATAACTATTTATTATTATTATTATTATTATTATTATTATTATTATTATTATTATTATTTAACAATGGCATTAGCTGTGGGAACAGTGGTGGTGGTAGAGTGATGTTAGTTTTTTTCCATTTTAAACACCTAAACAGATTGTTTCTTTTCTCCACAGGCGTGGTGATCTTAGCTGCCTGTTAAATCTGATGGGCACAAGGCCCTTTACCAGAGCCTGAGAGAGCTGTGCAAGTATAACTGCGTTTTGTGGGCTTGAATTTTAGGGATTTTAGGTTCTCTTTTTTATGACTCAGTTGTTTTTCCAATAGGTTTGTGAGTGCTGTGCTGACTAAACAGTGTCACAGATGGGATGAGCTATAGCAGGGAGAACAAGAGATGTTCAGTTTGGGAATTTCCTATTCCTGCACCCTGGCCAGGCTGATGTGCCCAGCTTGCACCTCAAGGAGAATCCTGCCCCCTTGAGCTCCTGCCTAACTCCCGCTGAAATTTAAAACCAGTGTTCTGGAAAATTTTTCTTGCTAAGGGCAGGTCAAAAGACAATCCTCATGTGAGAACAACCCTCAGCCTCTGTGCAGTTCTGAAGTTGGAGCAGGAGCCCTTACCGGACAGATGGGGAAAGTCTGGTAAAGACTCAGCTTATGACTTACCTGAAAACACCCAACAAGCCACACTACTGCCCTCAAACAAGCCAAGACTTCTACCTTCAGCTGACTCTGGCTATTTATATTGTTATCTAACCCAAAGCGACACAGACCAGCGGTAGAGATACCCCAGCTGTAGCCAGAGAAGCCAGCTTAATTGCATTAGTAATAAACTTTCAAAGAAAGCTTGCATGGAAAGCAAAGTGTTGGTTAAGTGAATGACTTTTCTTCTGGTCTGAAGGATGCTCCATTAGCCACCTCTTCCTGGCCCATCTTCCCTGGCAGGTCAATGTGGCTTGTAACTTGAGTAACACCTCCAGCCTAGGTCCCATCCACTATGCAGCCCTCTTTCACTGAAGAGTGGTGGTGCTTAGATGGGATATGCTAAAGGCAAACCTTCAGCTAAGCTGTTTTAGCATCACAAACCCTCCGTCCCAGCCCAGGGCTCAACACCCTTAAACTGGTGTGAAGGCCTGCGGGGAAGGTCAGGTTTCAGTAGCTCCTCAGACGCTTGGTAAATCCAGACTTGATCTTGCTAAAGGTCTCGCATAAGATGGGTAATACCAAAGAGCCAATGTCTCAAAGCAGGACAGCTGAAGCCCTGCTGTGGCTGATGCAGAGGAGCAGATATCTGCATCAGATGATTCATCTGAACAGTCTTAGGAGGATGAGTCACTGGCTGGCTGTGGCTGGGTCTCTTTCTCTTGCCTATGAGATGACATGTGAGGTGGCCTTCAGGGTCCCCCATGTCCACTGATGCAGCTTTGCTGGTTTCCTGAGACACAGGCTCAACCACCTCTGCTTTGCTGCCCTGGAAGACAACAGCAGCCTAGAGGTACCAGCTATCACTAATTTCTAGTTACTGCCTTGAGATTTCTTCCCATGCTGTGTTTTCCATCCTAGGGTACAGAGGGATAGCACACCACAGGGTTTGAAGGGAATGAACCATAAAATTGGAGAGGAATTGACTCCTATACCAACAGTTCACAGGACTGAGAGGGCTCTCTATCTTGCAGGGCCTTTACCAGTGCCTGCACATCTCTAGCCATGGCTAAGCATTTTATTATTTATTATTTTATTATTTTCTTTAATTAAGTGAGCAGTAATTCTCCAGTGACTTTTTTCAGAGGTCTGAATTAATTACCTGCATATGAATAAAAAGAGTATCCTGCCTGAGTTTGATGACTGGCTGGGTGCAGGAGAGCATTGGCAGGAGCCCTGCCCTTTCATTTGTTCGTCTTTGAGTCAATGCTGTGGCAGGGACTGACTCTGCCTGTAGATGGCCCAAGTTGAATCAGCTGATTTTATTTTTCTTCATCACCTTCTCTTTCTTTTCTTCTGTCTTTCTTCGCAGTTTCACAGCTGCTCTGTGAGGAACCGTGTGTCACTGTGTGGCTCCATGCTGCATAAGGAGCTGGCAGATACAATCCTGGTTCATTTGGCCCATTATCTTGTTACAGGATTCTTTTACGGTCGTTACTTCATCCAGCCCACAGAGCAGCTCTCCCATCATCCCAGTGAGACTACGCCAGTCACTGTCACAGCAGTGGTGGCTATCACTGCAAGCATTTTCCTTTGGGCAGGAACAGCCATGGCAGCAAGGACCCCCAAAAGCTCTGTTTTGTCCCTGTGCACACATTTCTGTGCTCATCTTGCCTGGTCACACAGGCACACCAGAGCCTGGTCTGCTGCAGACAGACCTGGTGCTGGCATGTTCAAGGAATGCCTTGTGAAGGTACACTTGCAGCCAGCAACTCTGGGGGCTTAGACAACCTATGCTGGGAGGTCTTGGTGCTGCTGGAGGCCAGGATGAGGCAAAATCAAAAGAAAATTAAACTTTGATATCATCCAGAGAGGCAGGGAGATGGAGCACATGGAAAAAGAGGGTGTCCTAACACTGTCCAGAGTGCAGCTCAAGACAGTGATAGCAAACAGGCTGAATACCATGACGCCTGGAAAAGAGTGCTTATTTTGTATTTTAAGTGACTCTTGAATAACATTACTAATTCATCACTGCAAAGAAAACTAAAATCCCAGAAATGGTGATATATTTGTACTGTCTCGTGACACCAGTGCAGAGCAGAGAGGAGCAGCACTCTGTAAGCCCAGGTTCCCTCCAACTTTCTCTTGGTTGGTTCATCTCCAACCCACTGCTCTGCTGCTTTGAGGCGCTTTGTTTTGAAATACAACTTAGCCTGCAGTGTTTTCCTGCATTCAAAAAACTCACCTGTCTCCCTGGATTAGGACAGACCCTTGCATTCTGATGATCAACGTGCCAAGGTTACAAAGAGATCTGGTGTTTCAAGACAAGACAGGGCAGGTTGTCTCTGCCTGGCTTGAAAGTGGGGGTCACTGCTGAGGGGAAGTGGTACATGGGACACCTCACCCTTTGAAGGGTGCGGTACACAAGGACACAGCAGGAGCAGGAGCACCATTTAGCTCCTCTCAATGCTCCCCTGTTCCCAGAACCTTTAAATCGGTTGCACATATCAATTAAGTACAGCTCACACACCCTATGAGGCAACTAAGTGCTATTTTACTTATTTTATTACAGATGGGGAAACAAACGTGTAGAAAGGCCTGCTGACACGTGGCTTCAAATCCTCTGGTGGAACACAGACTTCACCCATCTCTGCTGCATTCCCTGGGCTGCCCTCCTCCCCTGTCGCTCCTCTGGGTGAGACAGGCTCCCTCCAGCCCCTCCCCACTGCCAAAGTGCCTGTCTCCAAAGCATGCTCTAGGTCCTCCCCACCTGTGGGTGGCTGGAATGAGGGTGAGCCCTGCAGGGTCCCACTCTGCTTTTCTCGGGCAGAGAGGCAGCACCCGCTGAACAGGCAGCCTGTGTTTGGTCTGTGCCTGACATGGGGGGGCCTGGAGAGCACTGGTGTCACTGAATAATTGGTTGTACTGATTAATTCTGGGCCTATTGGGGGTCACATATTAACAATAAACTGGAAATACCAACTAGGCTGTGTTCGTACTTGATTGATATGGCACAATTTAATTAACCCAGGCTTATATTTGAGCACAGCCCATTAGCATCTGATATTAAATACTCTCTGAACTGCCTGAGCTTAGCAGCTAGCTTAAGGAAGTCATTTGACATCTATTCAGGAGATTTAATTCTGCCATTACGTGCCTGTATATGGTACTGAGTGCCATTTAACCCTTGCCCTTACCAGCTGATTCAGTACCAGGCCCAGGTGAGTAAGTGTGGGGGCTCACTACACGGCTCTCCATGGCTGAAGCTGAGACAACACTGCCAGCAAGACGGATGCCAACCTGTTTGTGTGGCATGCAATGGATAAGTTGGGATCTGCAGGCAAAACCTGTTTGTTTTACTGGAGAGGCAGAAAGTATTAGGAACTGGCATGAGCCAGAGAGCAGCAGTGCATGAGGTAACTCAAGAAGATTTCCAGCTCCAGGGCTTTTTGGAGAAAGAGGTCAGCACTTAAAGTAGCTAACACAAATGAAGTTCAACACCAAGAGATTATCCCCATGGAGAGGGGACATTTTAAGTGGTATATTATGGACTCCTTTGAGCCCAGACTACCAGGATGTCTCTTTCCCCTTTGCTTTCTAGTCCAGGGCTCTCAGGGTGAACGAGATGGGTTGGTTCAGCAGCAATCCCCGGGACTGAAGATGCTGTGATGGGGATCCCACTTGTGGAGTCAGGCAGAGACTCAGTGAGCTGGGACATGGTAGCGGGACCCTCCAGCCTGCCAGCTGAGGCTGTTATTCCTGCAGGCAGACCACTCTTTGTGTTTCAGCCATAAGCAACGCACCTGTTGGAGTCTGTCGAGGCACTGGCCTTGGAAGGTCACCAGCTGACACCCACTGTGGGGCAGAACCAGCTCCAAACATCCCTGCCAAACATGAGTGGGTCCTGCCCTAGGCACGTGGAGGAGCCCAGGCGGCTGCATGGGCTGTGGGAGATGGGTGGGAGTGGGGTGCAGCACCTTGGGGCTGGGGCCAGCCCTGGAGGTGTACTCATAGCCTCTCATTTTGACGACCTGATCCAGCAGCTAATGAAGAAGCACAGTTGGCTTGTGTGTGAGGGAAGGTTAAAATTCAGCAGGCTCCTGCAAAAGCAGGTACATACACACGCATTTCTGCTGGGCTGGACACCTTCTTCCCATGTGCATTCAACTTTTCTCCTCAGAAAACATTACCCCTCCTTTAATTTTGTTGGAAGGAAGCAGACAGCTATTTGGCAGGTCACAGGAGAGCTCAGCATCTCCCTGAACCTTCAACAGCCCATTTCCGGCTGCGGTTTGATCAGGTTTCTATATTCATCACTGCGTTTCCTGTGGGGGCATTTCTGATAAGCTCTGCTCTTCACATCCTGTGGTCTCCCCCTCGCCTCTGGCACTCACAGGATGTTCACTGCACTACGAGCAACCAGGGGCTGCTAAATTACTTGCCCAAAATGAGTAATAGCTGGGTGTTGCAGGCATCATCCCAAGGATGGGGTGAGTGGAGCGAGCTGAGACACCGGCAGGCAAGGTGCACTCCAGGGTCTGGGGGCTGTGCTAAGGAAGTGCTGGGTATTCAACAAGCATGTGCCCTATGGACTGAGGAAAGCCCCAGGAGTTGACTTCAGCCCAAATTTTGCTCAGTCCCCCTCGGGTGTGTCCCTTTGACTTGTCTCTATGGTGACAGTCGAGGGAGTTGAGCTGAGCTGAGGGTTTCAGCCTGGACTACTAAGGTACAAAGGGAGAAGCAGGAAAGTGCAGGAAGTGGAGAAATAATGCAAAGAGAAGAATTACAACCACATTTTCAGATGAACCCCATTCTCTTCTGTCAGGTCCGTATATCAGTGAATTCCTCTGATTTCTTCTCATTGCAATTCCAGTAATGTTATTTAACAGTGGAGCTAAAAGACATTTCCAAAGGGAGATTTAGCGAATTGATGTGATTCCCAAATTGAACCCTGGGGAAAAGCATATGACTTGCTCACTTAATTGACTTTCAGTACAATTTTATATTTCTCACCACTGGAAAACCATCATCTTCCTTTGAAACCTACAATATTTATGTGGGATTTCCTTTATTTCTTTCTTTTTTAATCAAAGCCTAAATTTTGCTCTGCTATGCCAGTGTAAATCCAGGCCAGCTTCATTAATGCTCCCACACTTAGCTGAATGCAGTGGCTTGTATGTCAGTGACCCTAGGTACGTCTGCACCTCCTGCAAACATTTTGCTATGTACTTTCAGATCCTGAAACAGGGAGTGGGTTTTATCCTTGCAAGTCACCTGGGAAGGAGTTCCCTGGATGTGGACATCAGCAATGGGGCACGGTGCTAGGCTGTGGTCAGGAAGGAAACATGGTCAGCAGTCTGTGTGCCCTGCTCTGGAGTGAAAAGAAACTTAATAGAATGGATGGGATCGGACTCTACTACAAGCTGATCTTGGGGGCAGAGGGAAAGGCATGAAAAGGACCTGGTTCTTTTTGGTGTATGAGGCTGCAAGTAGTTGCAGTTTATCACAGGTACTAGGTTGAGAAATCTAACATTTGAGAAATGGCACATCAGATGTTGTAGTTCCCATTAAAAAAAAAGGAGAAAAAGCCTCGTGAAATGGCTTCTCATTTGTCAGAGATGATCATGGGAAGAGTTGAATAAACAACTCCTGATTTCCAAACAAATGCCATCTCCCACTTTTCCAGGGTGTAATGAATAGCTGTCACACCACCCAAAATCTTGGCACAGAGAGTCAGGGACTTGGCCAGTGCCAAATATTGTAAGCATTTGTGGAGGAGTGTACCTCGGCCAAGGGAGCCACCTCTTCGGATGGGAGCCAGGGTGCAGCCAACTGCGGCACGGGTTTAGCCACAGCCCTGCCTTGATCAGCACGTTTCCAGCAGAGGCAAACCCCTGGCATCCCAAACCCTTCCAGAATCTGCGAGACAGGGCCTGGCAAGGCTTTCAGGGTGGCTCTGGATGGTTTCATGCTAGGCAGCATGGCTTTGCTGCACGGCATGGTGGACATGACCAGGGCCCAGGCAGACGTCAGGTGCCTTGCATACGCAGAGCACGGGCACCTCATCACCCTGCTGGACTCTGCCAGGGCTGGGTCCCACACACCTGGCAGGTGTGCCCAGCCTCACCTCCTGGCCTGCCCGCAGAGCATGGATTAGAGCACAGACACCAGTAATTAGTGCCATGTGCGCTGAAAGCATAAACAGGCCATTTCATCAGCACCCGGCCCTCAGCCCTCACTGTGGTCAGATGCCTGGGAAGCCGCTCGCTGAGATGTGTGGGCTCCTTCTCCCACGTTTTATAGCCTGTAAGCAGGAACAGCATCATTTTTCTGCTGGCTCCATTGCTCTCAGGGTTTGCCAGGGGTGGGGGACAGCCAAAAGAAGGTGTCACTTTATGGCTGCCCTGCTACAGGGGGGCTGTGAACGTCTTTGGGGTACACAACAGACCTGCACATGGACCTCCTTCAGCTGTTGGCAGCTAGCTAAGGAAGGTTTTTCAGTCTAACACTAAATGTCCTCCATTCAGAACACGTGCAGCTAGAATTGGGTCTGGGATAACCTGGATGCAGGATAGTTAAATAGGGCTTTTGCAGCCCTAAGGTGGAAGGATTATTCCTTGTACCTTTAGCAGCCAAAGAAGCACAAACTTCCCCTTCGCTGCCTCTCTTAGTGGATTTTTCCTGAGATCCCACCATGACCTGTGGGTAGGCTTGGATTTTTTGCTGCCCTGCACCTGAGCCACGAGGGCCATGGCCATTGACTAGAGGTGTTGGGACACTTAGCTGAATCTGGGGTCCTAAAACACTGCAACAAAGCATGGTGAGAGGCAAGTAAGCCAGGGACTGGCTGCAGGTACCAGAGACCTGGCAGGGGCCCTTTCAAGCAGCCACAGAGGTTCTGCACAAGGAGCCAGAGAGAGACAGGCACACAAATATAGTTCAGGACAGAGGAACAAGCCATGCCTTTGGCAAAGGGAGGTGAAAGCAAGACATGATCTGGTTGCAAGGCAAGTCCCCTGCAACATCCTTTAAGATGTGAAGGCTGAGGAAGTACAATGATTTGGACATGGAAAATACAATTGGGATGGACATTTCACCCCTGGAAATTTCGCTCGGGTGGTGGAAAAAAATGACACCACCATGCACAAAAAGGAGCAAGCATCTGACTATTTATACTGTTGCCCAGGGCTATTCCTGTGCCTGGAATGCCATTTCTGCTTTCCGCCACTAATCTGTGTTTCTCATCTCTCCAATTCAACTGTGGTTCAACACAGGGCTGCTCCTGGTTTTGGAAAAGGAGCGATCCATGCCAGGCACAGCACTGAGGAGGCAAACAGTGACCTGGTGGGCACAGTTACCTGAGCACCTCTGACGTGCTTTTATTTTGGGCTGTGTGAGTGTCCTGACTCATCAGAGCACCTTTACACAAACAGCAGCATGAGAATCGGGAACAGCCTACTGAAACCCATTAGCAGGCAAGCAGAACAAGCTGTCCCATCTGCTGTTTATTCCTTTCAGCTTTTCCCAGAGGGAAACCTAACTATGGGATAACGGCTACACAGCGCCAGACCCCCAGGCTCAGCTTGGAGCTGCCAGGATCAAAGCTCCCTGCAGAGGTCAGGCAAGGCCCCCAGGACCTTCCTAGATGATGGTGGCCTGGGATGGACATAATTTTGTGCCTTCAAGGGAAGCCCAGGGCTGAAAAGCTTCTCTGCTTCCAGGTTATTTCACACAGGAGAAGCCCAAAGCATCACAGTTCCACGGCTGTGCATATGTGCATCCCAGAAACAAAAGCTCTGCAGTCAGCCCTGACAAGCCAAAAGTGGGTCAGGTGGAAATGCGGGAGACCAGTGACTCATCTTGTGGTTGGCTGGGCAATTTGGGAGGAGAAAAAAAGCAGCCGTCTCTAGGAAATGGAGCACATTTCCAACCCTTTCTTTCCTCTGCCCCTAATCCTGACATCTCTTCCGTCAACAAAATGATAATGCTGGAGTCAGCCCTTAATGCCAAACAGCCCTGTCCCTCAGAGGGAACATCGATGGCCTAAATATGCCAGCAAGGCTGAATATCTGTTTGAGTTGAAGGGTTTGCCCCCTTCACCCCTACCCCACACCTGAGTGAGAGGGGCCTTCAATTGGCCTGGGTGGGTGGGTGGGTGTCTGGGCACAAATAGATGCATCCTCACCCCATCACATGCTGGCCCAGAGGCTGCAGGGCCAAGGGAAGGTGGAAAGGGACTACTGGCTGGTGTAGTTCTGGGGAACACCTCTGCTGATCCCGAGGAGAAAGCACACAGGGCGTCTAGGAGGGACATGTCTTCCCTGAGAGCCTGACATCACCTCCGTGTGTGGAACAGCAAGGGGGAATGCACACAAAGCCAGGAGATTACAGCTGCTTGTTAACAATATTTGCTCATTACATCAAGCCAGCAGCAGTCATTCATGAGCCTGACCAGCCTTCCCTGCTGGGACTTTGTGTCTCATGGCCAGCGGTCACAGCAGCTACACAACCTCCCTGCCGGTGCCTGCAGTCACGCCAGAAAACTTCCCACTGAGCAATGAACAATGCGGGATGGCATCGTTTCTGGGGAGAAAGGGACAAAGACGACATTTTTCCTGCCAGAGACTTCATACTAAGGAAGAGATGCTGGGGGGCGGGGAAGGGGCGGGGGCAGGTCTGCAGCCAGCATTGCTGAGCAGTGAGGAGCAATCTGCGCTGCTGTGACGGTCAGATGAGGATGAAGAGGGTGTGTGGCAGACACGGCTGACCCTTGGCTGTGTGATGGCAGGTTAAAAACCGAGTCTGAGATGCTTTGAGCAGATGTCATGAGGAATTGGGCCCCCTCTGCTCCCTCGCCTCCGGCCCAGGGCCCCCTGCACCAGAGACAGCCTCCAGGGAAGGGGATGTGGCCACCACCCACTTCTTCCTTTCCAAGTGGGTAGGAAGCAACACTAATGCAAGACAAATTTCTCCTGTGTCAGGGAAAAGGAAATGGACTAATGCAAAACCAATCCATGCCGGCTAAGTGTGCCTTTGGTCCCCATGCAACAGGCGCCAGTGATGCTTAAGCACGTGTGTGCCCCAAAACAGCACTAAGCTGGTAAGACAGGGGCAAAAAGTTGTGTGTACAATTAAAACTCCTTGTTCATCCCAGTCCCTTTCCCCATGAGACCCCAGCACATGCCCTAGTTGCACTTCGCTGGGGAGAAGGATGTTCTGCCCTCACGGTTTTGGTGTTTCCAAGCTCTTTACAGTCCCCAATGCTTTGGCACAGCTGTTTTTCTTCCAACAGGCTCAATCAAGGAAGTTCACCAAGAAAGAATGATGGTATAAGAAATGTCCTGACGGACAGGATAGGGCAGCAAAGCTGATAGGGACATGTGTAACTCGAGGAGGAAAAGGTGGAAATTATCAGAACAGATTTGATGAGAATTAGAAAGCTCAGCTTTGTCCTGAGACCTTTGCAGATATTTCCAAGCACGCAGAAAGAGGGAGGCCAGCTCTCTTGTAAGGAAGTAAAAGCATATCCCTGCTAATTTGCTCTCCAAATACAGGAAAGGGAAGCCAGGCAGGTTTTCCCTTGGTCCAGGAGGTCTCCAGGAGAGATGCCATTGTGGCCCTCAAAGTTTTTCTGCAAGGTAGTTCTGTGAGCACATTTACAGACGTTTTCCTTGCAGATAAAAGTGAGTTTTTACAAGGCCAAACAAACACAAGGGGACAGCTCCGAAAACCCCTTGTGCTAGAAATTTTCCTTTCCTCTTCTGGCTTACATGACACAGAAGGAGTTTTGGTGGAACTGAAACCAAGACATGGTGCAAGGGGGCTGCATGAACTGCCGTGGGTTACAACTGCACCTCTGGATTTACCTCAGCAGGAGACCCCAAGCACCAATTCTGATTAATGAGGTTCCCTTAATGTGGTGGTAACATTGTTGAGGTCCTGCTTCTGGGAAAATTGTCTCAGTTTCCCGTTTTCAAAGCTTCCTGGTGGCATCACTGGTGCTGACAGATGGGCACATCCTTCCCTCACAAAAATTCCTGTTTCTGTTGGGATAGTCTGAAAGCCGCTTCTCTTAAAAAGTATCTGGACATCTTTTTATGGCAACATTTGAAATTATAATTCAGATTAATTTCTCCAAGCAGTGCATTCAGACCTGGGCCAGGCCCACCAGCTGGGTGTTCCTCTATTCAGGAGAGCCCCAAGGATGCTCAGAAGATTGTAGGATGCTGCAAAGGCAGCAGCTGGAGCTGTGTCTCCCAGAAGGGGTGCCAGGTCCTTTCTCTGCATGAGGAAGCGTAGCAAATATCAGGAAGGAGGGGGCCATCCCTAGGGGTCCATGTGATTACAGACCACTCCTCTCCCCTTGCAGCAAGGCATGTGGGATCAACACCAGCCAAAGGGGGTTTCAAGTTTGTGGTATTGCAAGGTGAGTGTCTCCCTAGAAATCTTCCAGAGGTGGCACAGTACTGGAGCAGGCAGCTGTGACACCCATAGCCACCAGCTGGCCACACATTGCTGCATAACTCACTTTGGGACTTTGTCTTGCATATCTTCCCCAGAGGATGCCCAGTGGGGGGCTGGCAGTTCCCCATTTTTTCTTTTGCTTCCTCTTTCGTGCACTTTGTCACCATTGCTCTGCCTTTTGGACAGCCTGTGGGGCCACACTGTCTGCACCCCTTCCTTCTCCACACTTCATTTCCTATGTCAGTCTTTCCTCATGCCCAGTACCATTACTCACCACACTCTCAGCCACTGAGCAATGCTCACGCCAGGGATTCTGGAAGACAGAGAGAGAGAGGAAAACCCTTCATTTTTCAAAAGAAAATTTTAAAACCCCAAAGAAACAGGGAAAGTTCACCCAGGGCAAACAGCTCTGGCTTCTCCCTGCTAAAATGCAAGGGTGAAAAGAGATGTTGCTGGAACAAGAGAGATGTGGTGGGAAGCTGGAAGAACCTGAGGTCATGGTGCCCACGTGTGCCATGCCTTTGGCTAGGGCAGCAGGTGGCTTTCATCTGACATGGCTGAAATAGCTTTTCTTAGCAAGTTTGACTCCAGAGGAGGCAGATTATTCACAGTGGCCTCTGCTAGCTGCCAGCTGTCATGGCAAAACAGATGGCCTTGTCTCTGGAGCTGTGTATTGAAGGCTCTCAGCAGTGATGCTGGAAACAGGCAAGAACAACCCCCAAACCTAACATACCCATTTCTGTATGTTTGTGACTTGTCACACCCTTATATTTTGCCCCTGTGCAAAGCTTGTTAGAGCCTATCTTTTCATTCATCTTTGCCTTCAGAGGGGCTTGTTTGACCATGTCTCTCTTTATTATCAGCCACTGGCGAGGTGTGCTGGCAGCACAGACCAGCACAAATGTGCATGGGCTCCCATGTCATGCCACACGCTACAAAAACACAACTTCCTCTCTGCTGGTCATGTTACATTCCACTGAGCTCTGAGCTCGCTGAGCTGGAGCCCAGAGCCCAGAATGACAGAGCTTGAATAACCAGCAACCTGGGGAGCCCTCACTGCCATAAATCATTCCCATCCCCTGAGAAGAGTGTGGTGCTCTGCACTGTCAGCCTCAAAGATGATCTTCTGACACAATCACATAGCAAGTCTTGATGGAGAAGAGCAGTCTACAAATGCTGAGTTGAAACAGATCAATACATCCTTTGTGTGACAAAGCGAGTTGCCCTGTAAAAAGAGCAATATTTCTTGATCTGCTGGGCAGAATTACGCTTTGATTTTATTAGGAAACTCAGCACAATACTGTTATGTCCCCAAATAGGGCAGCAAGATGCCATTTCTTCTGCTCCCATAGCTCAGAGGAGATGGGTTTGAGATGACCATCTCTTCCAGGACAGAAATGGAGAGGAGCAGTGAAACAAGGGGGTGTCAGGTTCAAAGCAAGCCCAAGGAAATGGCTCTGGCATAATGAAGCAGTGGAACTCCTCGCTGCAGGATGCTGTGGATGCTGAACATTTGCATGAGTTCAAAAAGCACCCAGGCCTATTCATGGAGGAAATACCTATTAGGGGTTATTAGGGGCACAGATCCCAGCGCTGGCTCAGGAAGTCCCCGAGGCCATTGCACAGGATGGGAAGCACTGGCTCACTTGCCCAGGTTCATGCTGTTTCCAAGTTGCCTGAAGCAGGCTAGCTGCCCTTGCAGCCAGGTCATTGATCCAGCTGGACTTTTTATGTAAAAAGTTATGGCTGGACTATGAACATCCTTTGAGTTCTCCCCATGTTATTGGACTGGATGGGACATCTAGTGCTGAGCACATAGTTTTACTGTTTTTGCTGTTCCTGCTGTTGTACAGCTTACTGTCTTTACTGGTCTTTTCCTGTATTTCTGCTGGTGGTGCTTGACAACACTCCTGGAGTGGCTTAAGCCCTTTGAAAGGGCTGCTCAGAGAGTCACCACATCAGTGATGGGCTCTGGTTGGCAACTAGTCTGTCAGAGTATTTCCTACTCTGCTGGGGTTTTCTTTTCCTTTTATTGAATGCAATGGGCAAAGCAGAGTGCAGAAAAAGTGAGCTTCTGGGAGAGATTTTCAAGGGCATAAACTCTTGCCAGCAAGGCTGTGGCATGTGCCTGTCTGCATGCCAACTGCTGCAGAAGTCGATTTCAGCCCTGAGAGCATATGTTTGGCAGCAGCCTGAGAGCTCGAGGTCTCTGCTGCTTCCCTCTGTGCCTGATGGAACTACCAAGGCAAAGGCAGCAGGATCAGGTCTTTCTCAGATAAGGTCTTCTTTTTTTTTTTTTAACAAGAGAGACATCACAATGGCACAGGAAACCACTGAGAAGCAAACTGGAGGAGGCTGGGACAGTTGTCCAGCCTCATTTCATGTTCCTGCGGAGGCACAGAGCATCGCCAGCAAAGGTCTCCCATCTGTTCCACCTCTCAAAGGCCCAGCTTTAAAGTTCAGTGGGGACGCCTGGGGCAAAGTCCATGAAGACCTTCACGGACACAATGATCTGACGTATTTTTGGGTGTGAGTCAATGCCTGATGCACCAAGACACGAGGTGAATCAGTCACAGGGCTCTGCTGGGGGTGTCTAGGAAAAAAATCACAGCAGCTGTGGTCACTTCTGAACCCCTGGGCCATCCACACTTGACCCTCTGGCTGCCTCATCTCCGGCAGGGGACAGCGGGACATGACAAGCCAGGGCCACGTGTCCCTGCAAGATTTGTGTGATCAGGTCGCAGCGGGAGCTGAGATCATCTGTGGAGCAGAGAAGGGAGATTAACCGGAGGCACAAAGAAGCCCCAGAGGGATTTCAGACTTTCTCCTCTTGCCACAACCTCCTGTGGATGGCTGTGATACTCAGGTCTCTGGGGTCCATGGCTGCTGGCACAGGGCCCGTGAGAGGGACGTGTGATTTTTTGCTGTGCTGAGACAGCGCTCCAGGCAAAGCCCAGACTGAGAGGCAATGGAGAAGGAAAAAGCCTGTCTTTAAACTTGACGCTGATTTGGGGTTTGATCTTGTCACTGACTCTCTGGGCCTCAGGAGTAATTTCTGGGTATAAATCTTCTTTTCCTTATATATACAGTTGCCATTGTCTTGGTCCCAGGCAGGCATCAGGCCATGCCAGGCAGGTTAGACACACAGCTAAGGCTGCATTGGCCTACGTGAGGCCACTTTGGTTCTAACCACTCTGCTCAGCAGCTTTACACTGAGCAACACCAGTATGAGGGACAGATACACAGAAATAGCACAAGTGTGTGCCACAAGGAGTTCAGCTACACTTCTGGCCTCTGAACAGTTCCAGCTCAGCAATCTCCCTGTGTTTAGTAACCACCCATGTGCTTTACTTCCAGGAATGTATCCTTTTACTTTTGATGCCCTGTAAACTCAGAGTATGCACAGGGCCTGCAGCGAGGTGTTTCCCTGGTTTACTCCTCGTGCAAGCTGGTGCTCCTTTCGTGGGTTTGACCTTGCCAGATGACACTTTTGGTTCCCATGTCCTGCCACCTGGGTGAACTCTCAGCATCTCCAAGCCTCACAACAGGGCACAGTCCTGTTGAAAGAGCCTCTGAGAAGCCCAGCTCCCACCTGGCCCACTGCTTGGGGGACAAGAGACTGGGTTTGTCTCAGGAAAAGTGGAAGGTTCCCATTCCCCTGGTGCCTGCCACTTGGGCCTTGGGATCAGGAAGGGGTACAAGGGAGCTGCCTGAAGCCAACTGCACCCTCTGTGTCTGTAAAAGAAATGCCAGACACAAGTCATCCCTTCCTCAGTGTAACATGGAGGGGTGTCCCAGTTACTGCTGGCACAGAACAACCTGCATTTCCACTGCTGTTTCAAAACTCATACAGGTACCACTGCTACATTCATAAAAATTATTGGGAGATTTGTCATTCATAGCCTAAGTGTATGAGTCTGACACTATGTATAAATAGGTTATAGTCACACTTACATAACACTGCCTTATTTATGATCTTAAGCCCAAGGGAGAAATGTCTCTTCCCCAGCCCTTTCTTCCTAGCAAAAAACGTCATTCAAAGCTCAGCTTCAATCCTATCACTGAGGCCGAATGCTTAACCAAACACTGGGAAATTCAAGCGAGGCATTTCTCTTTCAACTTGCAAACAGTGATGTCCCCAAAGAAGGCAGCTGCTAGGATCTCTATGCCCATGATTAAATACTGCACCAGAACTGGAGAGTTTTCAGGAGTGATCCCTGTCTTTACAGCCATGGAGGATATAATGTGTGTGAGAGGCAAAATGTCACAGGCTACATTAAAGGTTAAAACGCCACATCCCTAACCGGATTCAATCTAGTTCTCAAAGCAGATCCCTTACACTGCATCTGTCTTACAGCAAACTGGAAGGAGGGGATCAACTTGCTTTCACAGATTCACTTCTCTGGCTCTGCTGCATCCCCAAATCCTGCAGCCAAAGATATAAGCCTAATCCCCATGGCACTTAAAATTCTGGGATTAAGGGACCCATGTGCCTGTTTTATCCACCTCACATACGTCTGCTTTATAATCCTTTGTTGTAATACCATGACCACAGACCATGTGTCTCCTGACACCTGGAATGGGGAAAGCTTCAGAGTTTTTGTGGAAGGCAGGAGATGGAAGGGGATGGGCAGAGGATGCTGATGGGATCTGACAGCGGGCACAGCACCACATTTGTATAAAAAAATGACAAAATGTTAAGCATAGCATGTGCAGATTCTTATGTCAGGAAGAAGCTTCCAAGTGTGGGCTACTCTGGTGCACCAAGGCTGCAGAAACATTCAGCAACCACCCTGCATCCAACCAACCACCCCGTGGTGTCAGAACCACACATGGTGCTGGAAGATTCTGTGCCCAGGGGACAGCCAGGCTGGCTCTGCACCTGCCGGGACCCAAATCAGGGCTGGGCTCTGTGTCCTGGTGCCATTGAAGGGTGATATTGTGGGGCAAGTCTGCCACACCTGTGGGAACATTGGGCTCCTAAGTCCTTCAGAGCAGGAGTGATGGATGCATCAGTTCTGTGTGCCCTTACCTGCCATCCAGTCCTCAGGAGTCCCACCAGCGGCGAACCTCCAAACCCTGCAGGTGGTGTCCCCTCACACTTCCTGCCAAAACCAGGCAGATCAAAAAGAAGTAGCATGCGATTTTGGAAGGCTCCCTGTTTCTGCAGGCAGCATTTAGGCCTGTTGCAGAACAACCCTCCCCTAGCAGAAGCTATTGATCTTCTTAAAATTTTGCTCCCATTCACCGATCATGTTGGATCAGAGCTCACATTTCTTACCCAGAGTAACTGGAGCTGCGTTGACTTTTACAAGCAGAGATGAAGCAGTGGCAAGAAGCAGGGGGTTGAGAGAGAGAGAGAGAGAGAGAAAGGGGAAACCAAATCTGCAGCAGAAAATCTGCAGGCCACTTTGTATTCTGCTAATTTGAGTGGGTCCTGCCCTGATCTCATTTGCAGGGCCATAAACCATTTGTAGCTATTGAAATACATGGAGCACCAATTGCTGTTCTGAAGAAGTGCCCCTTTGCTTTCAGGAATAAAGGACTCTTTTCCCTTCTTCCAATCTAAATCAGATCAGAGGCCCAGTAATTAGTCTCCTATCTATTGATTTATAGCTCTACCTGATATTGCAGAGGCAAAGCAACAGATTATTTGTTCTTGAGATAAAATCTGTAGGGCAGTTCACTGGAGTGGGGATTACACACTGCTCACACTGAGGCCTCAGCAGAGAGCAGAGAAAGCAGACCTGGCAAAGGTCCTGGCATTTTTCATGTACTGCCAAAGGCTTTTGGGCTGGCATGCCTTGGGGCTTGAGGCAACAAAGATTGTGGCAGGGTTCAAGCACCCTGATGTGAAGGAGCAGGGATGGGATAGGGAAACACTTCAGCCCAGACTGGGACAAATCCCCTTCCTTGTCTCCCTTGCCTCTTGCTCCAAGCACACACAATGTTGTTGAAAAACCCTGAGAGATTGTCTGCTGAAAACTAGTCGTGGATGAGCTGCTCTTGTGACTGCCCACCAAGAGCTGCATTTTCTCTGCATGCCTTGGAGGATGGGGTGATGATTTGGAACATGCTTGCTGAAATATGCTGTTGTGACCCTGAGCTTAAAATAACATCTGGAACAGCGTGAAGCTTAGCTATGAGAAGCTAGTGCAGGAGGGATGCAGGTGGGTCCAGACACCTACCTGCCCTCTGGTTCTGCAGACACTCCTGGGGTGTCCCATGCTAGGCAAGGCGCTGCCCTGGAGCCTAGGCTGGTCACATGCTTTTGCAGCTGAGGGGTTGGAAAGCACTGAAAATGAGCATTTTCCCCTCCTCCACCTTCTCAGCCAACCTTGCATAATTTCCCCTTTAGCCTCCCTAGACAGGTTCATTACAATTCCCCTCCATTAATATGTAAATATGCCCTAGAGGAAAAGACAGCTTGAATTTATTAACACGAATATTTTAACTCTTTCGCTGCTGCACTTCCCTTTGTGGACAGGAGGGTGCATTCCCCAGCCTGGAAAGCTGTGAGGAAGGGAGATTGCATGAAAGGAGAACCATAAGGTGCTGCAACAGGACAAAAGGGAACCATACCCCCGTGGCACTCCAGGAGGGATGGGTTTTGTCGGTAAGTGCAGACTTGCAAGTTGCTAAGACCTTGATTCTGCCTTTCATTTCTGCCAAAGGCTTCCTGTACATGATGGGGCAAACCATTCAACACTTTAGCCAAGCTCTGGGAGCGGCCAGGGAAAGGTGGCAGCATCTTTACGCTGCAACTTCTGTCATGTGCCAAGAGAAGTGAGGATGTCCCTCTGTGCTTTGTCCATCCACTGCTGCACTGGCTGACCAGGAGGATGGAGGGAGTCAAGCTCTTGGGACAACTCCAGCATAACTAAGTCCTGGCCAATGTTCCTGCTCACTGGCACAGAGGCAGGCACATCTGTCAGGTAGCTGAGACCTGCAGCGTGACACAGCACAGCAGCACTCCATGAGTGCACTGGGGTGAGGAGCCAGGGGAGCAGAGCCAGGAAAGCCTGGAGGAGCCCAGAGGGGTCACAGAGCTCAGCAACTTACAGCTGCCCACAGCAGCTATTGCCCACCCAGGGGAACTTATGCTTCAGCATTTCTCTGGGTAGAAAAAGCCTTTAGGTAGCCAAAGAAATTGGTATCTATTAGTTGGTAAATTTACAGTCTGACTCTAATTTGGTTTTCACTGCCACAGTGAGATGAGGTGTAAATTCCTTTTTCTTAATTCAAGGTACATATTGACATTTAATCATCCAAATATGTGCCTCCTTTGACAATTCATTTCCCTTCAGCCTTTTTCAACAATTGCCTTTTCTGGCCAGGGCCCTATAAAAGATGATTCCTTGACTCTGCTGCAAAGGAAATGAATGTCTCTTGCTCTCTCTCTCTTTGCTTTTGGTTGCTTGTTTTCCAGCAGGATGTATTTCAGTTTGCACCATACGGATGCTGTTTGACAGGAATATTAGCTTTCACACCTCTCTGGGTTTACAAAGTCAGGACATGGAGTCCTGTGGTCTTCTCCAATACCCACCCCTTTCCCAAGTCCTTTCCATACACCCTGCGCCTCCACCCCACATAACTGTGCTGCCTCTTTGGACTTGTGGCTTCTGCCTTGCAAGCATTTTTGGTGACTCCCATCTTAATACCTCTATAAATATAGTTAATTAGATCTCCTCTTGAGCTAACTGCAGTGAGGGAGATCCCTCTTCTCCTCCAGTGGTGTATCCTGGGTTGGTGGCCTTGCCTTGGTTCATTTTGGGCATTCTCACCTTTGGGTTCAATTTCTCCACATGTCTGTGAGCCACCATCCCCAGCATAGCACCAGCTCCAGATGTGACCAGCCAGGAGCACATCTGTGACAATGCCCGGTGTGGGTGCACAGTGGGATTCCCAGCAGCCTGGCTGGGTGCAGTTTATTTTCCAGGAAGAGCCAAGAACCCACCACATCTAGATAGGCAGCAGGAAGAGATGAAGAGTGGGGAAAGAGTTCAGGCACATGGAAATACTTGAAAGTCTCCACCAGATGCACATGCACACACATCCTTCCACGAAATAGTGAAATAATGTCCTCCATCAGTCCTCTTGCAAACATCCAAAGACATCAGC
This sequence comes from Nicator chloris, assembly GCA_013400495.1. Classification (NCBI taxonomy): domain Eukaryota; kingdom Metazoa; phylum Chordata; class Aves; order Passeriformes; family Pycnonotidae; genus Nicator; species Nicator chloris. The sequence continues at coordinate 447,994 of WAAE01002992.1, forward strand.
CCAAATGGCCCCTCCTGTGCCCACGACAATATTGCCCTCCTCTCCCATCTCAGATCAGTTTGTCCCAGTCACATGCTGGACGAGAGAGGGAAAAATTAGGATGATAGGCCTGCCTCCAAGGACATACACTTTGTGCCCTTGGTTATCCAATTTGAGTGTAAAAGCTGGATTGAATAGTGCAGAAGGCATTGGACACACCAGGCTAGCTCATCCTGTGGTGGTGGCCAACATCTGCCCAAGATGAACAAAGAAAACAACATATTTTGGCATCAGGCCTTGCACAAAACTTTTTAAGGTATTCTGATGATCTAGCTTAAGTTCAAGTATTGTTGGTATGAGAGTGTAATTTTCCATTAGTTTGTAATCAAATTCTCAGTTTGAGTTTTTTGTCTCTGACAGCTTTCTCTTAAGGAAGAAAGAATGTCTCTGATGTGTCACTGGCCACCCTATTTCTGCTTTAATTCAGCAGAAAGAGGGTTTTGCTATTCTTGTGTTTGATGCAGGCTGGAATGGGAGACGATTAGCCTTCCAGCCCTGTTGTATTAGGCAACAGGCTCTAATGCATTCCTGGAGTGGGGTGTATTACACAAATGGCAGCTGTGTTTCCCCCACAGCTCATCTCATTCGACTTGGATGGCAATGGGTTGGCACGGCACACAAAAGCCACAGGTGCAAAGATCGGGCTGACTCAGGCTGACGGGAGAATCCAACAGCGGTCAGAGAGCAGAGTGTAAAGGAGAGGCAGCAGCGGGATGCAGGAGTGTCACCAGCGGTAGGTCCTGAACGTGCATGGTAGGCTGGATTCCTCCCAGGTAGGCACACACAGCAAGGCGTGACCCCGCCTTGCCCCCGTAAACATCGGCCGGGCGGGCAGGGGACGGGAAGTCAAGCTGCCTCTCCAAGTGCTGCCCTCTGTGAAAAGCAGGGACGGGGCAGATGGGCTTGAATAACCATTGAGCCCCTAACCTTACACCCGCCACATCCAGGTCCACATCGGGATAGCTGAACACCTTCAGGTCTCTGAAGCAGACTCACCTGGGACTGGCCGGCATGTGTTTGCAGGAAATGCCCTGAGCACGGTTGTTGGCATTGTCGTAGGCGACGCTGCTTCTGTTTGAAAGCACTCCAAAAGGGGACTTTGGGGTGAAATGATTGCTCGGTCTTTGGGTGGTGGTTATGGGGGGACCCTCCTGGGACACTTCAGGGCTGTGCATTTACTCGTTAGGCTTCTAGCCAAAAATAGAGTTCCTCTATGAGAGGAACTAAATTGAAGAGCCCCCTCCACAGAGCCGCATCACAGGCAGGGTGCTGTAGTGTTTTTTAGGGCTCTGCAACTAATGAGATGCCATTTTCTGACAGGGGAAGCGTGGCCGTGAAAGATATGCAGTCAGAAGGACCCAGAGGGACCCTGCAGAGCTGACAGCGGGCCCTGCTTAGTGCCCCCCCACCGCAGCAAGCAGTCCGAACAGAACAGTAGGAAGGGAACAAAGGAAGAGGAATGTGCGTGTGTGTCTGTGTGCGTGTGCCGGAGTGTGTGTGTGTGTGTGTGTGTGGTGTGTGTGTGTCTGTGTGTGTCTGTGTGTGTAGACAGGCGCGTGCCCCGCAGCGTGTGCGACCCGGAGGGGTCCCGGCGGGGGTGACACGGCGCTGCCCCGCGGTGACAAAGGCGCGGCGCGGCCCGCCGCTCTCTCCCATTCACAACCCGCGGCCGGCCGGCGGCGCGGACGGATTTTCTCTTTTTTTTTGTGAATGGAGGCGGTGACGTCGCCGGGCCCGCGCGCCGCCTCCCCTCCATTCATGCGGCCCCCGCGCGCCGTGAATGGGCGGGGCGGGGCGGGGCGCGGGCGCGCGCCGGCCGCCGCCGGGTAGTAAAGGCTGCGCGCGGCGCGCGCGGGGGTGCGCGAGCGGC
>WAAE01002992.1:451893-480962 GCA_013400495.1 Nicator chloris
GCTCCCCCCGCCATGGTGGCCACCGAGGGGCTGCGCGAGATGGAGGGCAGCGCGCTGCGGCGCCTCGTGGGCCGCGACGAGGCCGGGGCCGGCGGCGCCGCGCGGTGCCTGGTGCTGGACTGCCGCCCCTTCCTGGCGCACAGCGCCGGGCACATCCGCGGGGCGCTCAACGTGCGCTGCAACACGATCGTGCGGCGGCGGGCCAAGGGCGCCGTGAGCCTGGAGCAGATCCTGCCGGCCGAGGGCGAGGTGCGGGCGCGGCTGCGGGCCGGGCTGTACGCCGCCGTCGTGGTGTACGACGAGCGCAGCCCGCGCGCGGAGGCCCTGCGCGAGGACAGCACCGTGGCGCTCGTGGTGCGCGCGCTCCGTCGCGACACGGCGCGCGCCGACATCCGCCTCCTGGCAGGTACCGCCGGGCGGGAGCGGGCGGCGGGGACACCGGGAATGACGGGGGGGAACTGGCCGCGGACAGCTGCCCCCGCCGGGGAATGGGGTCCGGCCTCGCCGCGCCCCGGGCAAGGTGCTGCCTTCTCCCGCCTCCGGCTGTCCTGCCAGAAGTTGGGAGTCGGCGGGAGGGCCGGGGGTCCCGGGACGGTCGCAGCGCGGCCATCAGCCCCGCGCGTGGGTGCCCGGGCGGTCTGAGCCGGCTCCGGGGAATCGAGCGTTCCCCGTGGCCCTGCCTGAAGCATGAGGGAAGTGAGTGGCGGGGGGGGGAGGTAGTTGTGCAGGGTCAAATACCTGCTGTCACGGCGATGTCCTCTTGCAACGGGCAGAAAACCCAGGGGTACCTCTGTGCTCCTTTTGCGACTACAGCAGGGATCAGGGCTTCCCCCCCTCTGCCGTGTATTAAAGGAGCAGCTGTGCACATTTGGAGCTGCTGGTCCTGAAAATTGCCATGAGATGATTTACGGGCAGGGGATGCTCAGCCGGGGTTCCTGGATGAGCTCTGTGGGGCTTTTTCTTTTTTTGTTTACAGCCTGAGAGTCAATTTATTCCTTGGCTTACTTACAGCAGGGGTGAGGATGTGTATGTAGAGTAGCAAATCCATTAAGAGGCTTGATAGATGGAGGAACTAGCACTTCAGTTGTAGTAGATACAGTAAAAGCAGCAGGAGCTGTTCCAAGGATGCGATACGATGTGCTGCTGCGGGAGTGCCTGCACAGCAAGGGCTCGCTCAGGAGCAGGCTCCTTCACCATGAGCCAGCGTGGTGCTGGAGCCACGCATGTGGCAGGAAATGCTGCTCTGCTTCAAGGGTGGCCTTTGTCAGCTGAGAGCTTCTGGTGCCTCTGTGGTTCTCGTAGGAGGCTGGTTGGAATGGGAGCCCTTTTAAGGAATGGGCTCCGAGAGACTCAGTCTCAGCACTACAGTCGTCTTCTTGTGTACCACAGAGCTACTAAAATGATCCTGCTCTGATTCCAGGAGAGCTGCACTAACCCAGAACTGTGCATGCCCAAGTGCACATTTGTTAGGTGCACGTCACAATGAAGATCCAGATGTGCTTTGTGCAGGTCAGGCTCCTGCCAGGTTCCCTGTGAAATAGCCTGGCTGGGTGTTGCTTGGCCATGGGTACCTGCTCTGCCTGGCTCCTGCACCAGGCAGGGCCGGCATGCACAGCCAGAAGCTGCTGGATCAATGAATCTGATGAGATTCATTGAAGAGAAACATTTGAAAAGGTCTCTTTTTCTTTCCAAGAACCATTCTTTCCAAAATGTTTCTGCCCATCACCCTGGGCAGCTTTTGCCTCTCATGGTGCTATGACCACTGGAGTGTGATGTAGTAGGTCCAGGGATTTTAGGATCCCTGGAAGTTGTTTAACAAAGGCTCTCGGTTTTGGATGCTCTTTCAAATTGAAGCAGTAGGACTGTAAAGGGATGTCAGGCCAGGGAAATGAAGCCTCTGCAAGCTGTCCTGGCTGCGTGGGAGGGACATTGCAAATGCAGTGATACATCTGCACGATTCTGCTTTAAGGTACTAGAGCCCTTCCTTTTTTAGGGAGAGGAAACCACAAAGGACACTGGGATGCTGGCAGTATCGGGCTATAGTTGCCTAGGGATTCCTGGGCTGCTTGAGATGCTTGCATCCATTGTTTTGAATATCCAACCTTGTTCAGGGCAGTCTCAGAGCTAAGGCTGGATAAGAAAGATGTGTCCTGCTGTATGCTCTGGTAAGCCAAAATCTGCAGGCATAGGTTCTGCAGTTGGTTTGAGTCTTCAGGAACCATCCTGGGAGTCAAGGCTTGATCTAGCTGGAGTCCTGTGGTGATAGTAAAATACTTGATTTTCACTGATTTTGAGGCTCAAAGCCAAACCCTATAAGGATGTCAGGGTTGTTGATTTGATTTCAGTGAGAGAAGGAAATCTCACCAGAAGTGTTTATTGGAAAGTCAACACTGCAGTTTCCCTGTCCTGGGAACTCAGTGGGATTTGCTCTTGTTTTGCATGCCATGATGAAGCCCTGATGTCCCCTGCACTTTTTCCCCTGGCAGCAGGTCAGAGGAACAAGCTGCTCCATGTCTCCTTGCATGTCAGCTCACACCTGTGTCCATGGGAGGCAGCAGACACCTCTCTCTGGGGTCAGCTTGGCTATATCTAGGTAGAGCCAGGGCTTTCCTGGTCTGTTGTTTTGGGAGCTCTGAGCTGGAGGGTCAAGACCTATCTGTCTTTTGTGGCAATACGATGTGTGAAGGGAAGATGAGAACTGAACAGTCTTTGGCCTCAGAGCAGCTTTTCTCATCTAAGTCTTGAGTATGCTGGAAATAAATCCTCTCTTCATTGTCTCAGAGAGCAACCTTGGCCTCAGTCTGGGGTCTTGGCCAGCAGTATGCAGGGGACCGAACCCCGGACCAGACACTTTGGGTGGCCAAGATCATTGCCCTCAGTGCTCTTGCTCCAAGGGGATGGTCGGGCCTCAGGGATTCCCCCCTTGCTGCCGAGAGCCTGACTGCTCCTCCTGGGGCAGGAGGCCACTCTCCATCGCTGTAGCATCATCTAGTGGCCAAGGGCATCTCCAGCTGTGCCGTTCTGCAGTCCTGTAAATGCAGTCTGGAATAACACTTTCTGCCTCTCTTCTTGCAGGAGGCTATGAGCGCTTCTCCTCAGAGTATCCTGAATTCTGTGCAAAAACCAAGTCCCTGAGCAATGTGTCACCCCCCACCAGCGCTGAGCCCCTGGATTTGGGCTGCAGTTCCTGTGGGACCCCCTTTCACGACCAGGTATGTCTAAAAGCCCAGTGCTTAGCTATTTTGACTGCTCTTCAGCAGTGCAACCTGCTCCAATGGGAGTCTCTCTGCTCTCCCTCAGCTGGGGCTTGCAGAGTCAGAGGCCTGCTTCCTTTCCTGTTGTGGGAAAGCATGGAGGTCCTCCTAATCCCAGGGTGTTTGTGTGCCCCAAAGAGTGGACAAGCCCAAATCCCGTTAACCCACACCTGGCTGTTTCTGAACAGGACAAAGAGAGGGAGAGGAAGGGCTGGAATACGTTTAGCACCTCAGGAAGGCAGCCTCTGCTCCCTCTTCTGAGGGACCTGGATCAGGTGCCAGGTTGCTGCACAGCTCAATATTTCCAAGCCATCTGGATGTGTGTCCTGCCTGCCACTGTCCCCTGGTCAACTCTGTATCTGTTGTTTTTCTCTGTAACAGGGTGGGCCTGTGGAAATCCTTCCCTTCCTCTACCTTGGCAGCGCCTACCACGCGGCCCGGCGGGACATGCTTGATGCACTGGGCATCACAGCCCTGCTGAACGTCTCCTCAGACTGCCCCAACCACTTCGAGGGGCACTACCAGTACAAGTGTATCCCTGTGGAGGATAACCACAAAGCTGACATCAGCTCCTGGTTCATGGAGGCAATTGAGTACATTGGTGAGTGCCTGTGCGGAGATGTTGTGTCCATTGGTGGCACTGGTGGGAGGGAGGTCAGCCACCACCTGCAGGTTTGGTGAGGGGTCGGGCCATGGTGGCAGGGTGTGGGTCTCATGTCTTGCCCCTGTTGCCCTCCAGACTCAGTGAAGGATTGCTGTGGCCGGGTCCTGGTGCACTGCCAGGCTGGCATCTCCCGCTCAGCCACCATCTGCTTGGCGTACCTGATGATGAAGAAGCGTGTCAAGCTAGAGGAGGCCTTCGAGTTTGTCAAGCAGCGCCGTAGCATCATCTCCCCCAACTTCAGCTTCATGGGGCAGCTGCTGCAGTTTGAGTCGCAGGTGTTGGCCACTTCATACACAGTGGAGGCCGTCAGCCCCTCGGGGACGCTGCGGGAGCGGGGCAAGGCCACCTCCACCCCCACCTCACAGTTTGTCTTCAGCTTCCCAGTGTCTGTCGGTGTCCACGCCACCCCCAGCAGCCTCCCCTACCTGCACAGCCCCATCACCACGTCGCCCAGCTGTTAGCTCAGGGCCCAGGCCAGCCGGGCAGGTAGTGCCAGGCGTGCAGGGGGCGTGGAGCCCTGAGATGTTAAGCAATAGTGCCGGACACTGCCATTCACCCTGGACTCGACATCTTTTTCGTAGAGAAATTTCTTACCTCATCTTGGTTTGTTTGCTTTTTATTGTTATGTTTTGAAAGCACGAAGTTGTAAAAGCCACAAACCTTGACACTGTCCAGGCTCTTTGGGGGAGGAAAAAAATAGTATACTGGGTTTCCTCAAGTGCCTGGTCTTCATGTGTTTCCATCCCTATTTTAATGTCTTGTTTTTTTACACTTCCCCTTCTCCACGTTTCTGCCCCTAGCTCCTCTAGGTTGACAAGGGAGCGTACCCTGGTTTTATTGTGCAGCAGCCTCCCACCTTGCAGAGAGACCTGTGCATGTGTGGTGGATGCTGCTTACCCAAGCCAGGTACACTTCAAAGCAGAGCTGCAGCAGGGCCTTGGGGCAGGCAGGAGTGGTGGCACAGGACTGCCTGCACTCAACCTCAGCCCTGCCAGTGGCTGTGGAGACGAGGCAGGAGCTGGCAGGCACCTGCCAAGTCACCAGCTGAGCCTATGCTAGTGGGGGAGAGCAATCTCTGTGGTTGGGAAGTGGTTTGGAGGGAGAGATGTAGTCTGAAATGCCTCTTTTCTTGCCTCTGGATTACTGGTTTCTACAAAACTTAGGTCCAATCTCCTGTGGTTTTAAGATGGGAAAGAAGGGCTGGGGCACCAGTCTGGGGTGCTTTTGATTACTCTGTTCAGTTTCCTCTCCACCAGTCCACTGCTGCTCTTCTTCCAAAAGAAGCAGGATGGGCCATGGGTGGGCTATAATGGAAGAGAGAAGCTGTGGGGTGGAGGACAGGCAGGCCCAGAGGTGTCACTCATCCAGCATTTTCAAGCTTCTCCCACCTCATGACCAGCCCTTTTCCTGTGCTGAGTCTTGTTCACCTGTGCAACATTTCTGCAGCTTTTGGTCCAAGCCTTGAAAATGCCTCATCTTTAAACCCACCTGGAGCCTTATTTCCCACCCTACCTCTGTCCTTCCCTCCAGTCCAGTCCAACACACAAGATGCCTGCGTGGCTGATGTACATATGTATGGTTTTGTTCTTTTTTTTTTTTTCTAGAAATTAACTTTTTATTTATTGCCTGAGGGAGGGAGAAAACATTGTTTGGAGAAAATAAAAATAAAACTGTTTTCAACTGTTTGGCTGGAGCAAATTTGTCCTAAGACCAAGGCAGAACAACAGGTTGTGCACACATTCTATTTTCACAGAGCAGCTGTTAAAAATGTATTTATTGACTTTTAAACTATTACAAGTATTGCAGATCAGACATTTAGCCAAGCACATTTAGAGATCAAACTCAGTTGTTACAGAGATGTTACCTAAAGTCCACCATGTAGGTAGGCTGAGAAACTGCCCATCGTCTTCAACTTTGAGAGAGAAGGTAAAAGAAGAAATAAATAAATGGTATCCCAGCTCCAGGTAATTGGCAACCAAGAGAGGACACATACAGAGCTAGTTATGAAAACAAGTTACACAAAAAAAAAGTCTAGAAATTCAGCCCCCAGCTACATTGCCATCTGGGTTGCTACAGAAAGCAATTAGAAATGACAAAGCACAAGCTCATGGGACTGCAGCACAGAAAATCCCCATTTCAATTTTCAAAGCTGAAGCAAGTTCTGCAGATGTTAAGAAAGTGTCAAAATTATCTTGTAATAACAGATATTCTAATAATCTACATTAGTAATTAATGGGACCAGCACTAAAACTTGCCATCAACAGGTTCAGCAAGACGGATACATCAAAACCAGTCAGGCATATGTGTAATGGAAATGCATCTGCTTCTCCTACAGATTCCCAAGCTCATTCACCTTGCTTCAGAGATTTCAACACACACACAGGGTTCCCCAGGCCCCTGGGTTTCACATCTACTCTGTGTTCAGAGAGGTAGGAACACTGCCTCTCTGCACATCTGTCCTGTCACTCTCAGAAAGTGGACAACATGCTCTGGACTGTGCCAAGCCACCACCTCTGATCACCAATGGATCCAAGTCTGTGGAGGTTCACAAGCCACTTGCTACACGAGACAAGAACTGAGTAGGTGCTTTCCCAGGGCTTCCCTATCCGGGCTGCAGCATAGCTTACAACGCTGCACAAATATTCAGCTTAACATAACTGAAGCGTGCATTAGATGCACGTCCTTTTAGATTTCTGAGCTAGACTTTCTGTGGCAAAGCAGCATGGAAACAGAGAAATCCCACTGAAAATAAATTCACACATTTCCTGACATTCAGCTTCTGAGAGTGATTAGCAATGTTCAGACTAATCTGCTTTGTGGCTGGACCCTTCCTTTTACCCATCTTGAAAAATCCCGTTCAGGGCAATTTCTGTTAACAGTCCCATATGGAAATTGCAGGCAGTGCATGAACTGTGAAGAAACTGATGTCATTGCAGGGATGCAGGAGGCTTTTTCTGAGATGTGCCACTGTCTTAAGCAGCTCTCACAGGCCATGCAGTGGCAGAACACGTTTGCATCCCTCAGCACCCCACACATTCACAGGGAGCAGACTCCTTCTCTAACCTACAACAAACAGCAGGAACAGCTGGTTTCCAGAGCCAAGAAAGTGCCCTTCTCCAGGAGCTACTCCCTCCCATATACCACATGCCTTTTCTGTGTCTGCTGTCCACCAAAGCCAACAGTGCAGAACATTTTGAAGGGTCTTCTCTTTGCTTCAGCAGAGAATTTTCTTTTGGGGTATTCCCATAACAAACAAGCAAAGTTTAAGTTTGCAGGCAAAATAAATTCCTGCTACATAATGCAGTGGGATTCAATTGCATCACATGCAAACACTTGAAACAGATGTTAGAAAACCAATAGTGACTGCAACATGGTGGAACTAGTATAGGAGGTTTGTAACAGTCTCTGTGGAGCTGGGATCAAACACAACTGGTAGATAAAAATAAGAATGAGAAAATAAAATATACCTTTTTAAGGTACTGTACTGTCTGCTTTTAATCCTAACAAAAGTTTCGTTGACAGCAATCAGACTGCAGTGTCACTCTGCACCAGGTGTCCAAGTCACCAGTCTCATGGAAACAGTTGCAGCAATGGAGAGCAGCACCCTCCCTCCTTTGTTAGATGGTGACTTTGCTTTCTGTTTTGCCGATTAAGGTCCTGTCGCAAAACTACAAAGAGGTTTCAAAGGGACACTGACAAAAATCAACAGGCCTGAGAGACACATTGTCCTTGCGCCAGTAGACATCAAGTTCTGTCCCTGGTCTCCCAAGCCTATGAGGGCCTAGCCCAGTGCTTTTACGTCCTCAGCTCCTAGTGTGCCTCCACTGGTGATCCAGTGCTGCAAATGAGCATCCCAGTATGCAGGGGACTGCTATTCTCAGGAGGTCAAAAACTTCATTTCTCAGGAGGCAGCAACTGCCCGGTTAGGGGGTCATGGCAGTTTTTAAGGTTCCATTGTAGTTCACTCCCCCAGCTAAAGCAGCAGCGTCTGTACCATGAACAGCCTGCCAAATGCAGCTCTACCACCACGACCAGGTTTTTCACAGGTAACTTTGATATTGATGGGCAGATCCTCACTTTGTTTTGAACTGTAAGAGGAGCTATGACAATATATGCTACTCCTGCACAGGTGTCTACAACACACAGATGCATCATCAGGCCTGGGTATTCCTCTGTGTCTGGCCACAAATGGATATGAGATCACATCATTACGAGACAAAAACCACTGCAAAATTAATTCCTCACACAGCACCTTTACTCTGCACTGAACATCAGAAACATTAACACTGGCAGTTCAAAGATAGTGGAAAGTAGAATCACAGAATATGCTGAGTTGGAAGGTACCCATCAGGTTCTTTGAGTCCAACTCCCAGCTCTGCACAGGACAGCCCCAAGAGTCACACTATGTGCCTGGGAGTGTTGTCCAAATGCTTCTTGAACTCTATCAGGCTTGATACTGTGACCACTTCCCTGGGGAGCCTGTTACAGTGCCCAACCACCCTCTGAGTGAAAATCCTTTCTCCTAATACCCAACCTAAATCTCCCCTGACTCAGTCATGCTGTTCCTGAAGTCTTATTACTGGTCATGGGAGCAAAGATATTGGTACCTTCCTCTCCACTTCCTCTTGTGAGGATGTTGAAGACCCCAATGAGGTCTCCCCTCAGTCTCCTCCAGGCTATTTTTAACCTCTAGAAGTTTCAGGCTGCAAAAGGAATCCAGACTAGACATTAGTTCAACCAGCACATAGGAAACAACAAGCAAGAACAGCATCCGGTGTGGGCTCGGTGGGGTTTTTCTTTTCAGATTTGTTCTTGGTTTTGAAAGATGTAAAGCTTTTAACTTTCACACCCACATTAACCATTTTGCTCACCTAAGCAGCACAGCTGTTTCACCATTTAAAACTATGTCTAACTGGGGATGGAGAGCAGCACTCGCTCTGGCTGCTATCTGAAACCCTAGTTCAGATAGGCACATCCCCTCACTCCATCATTAACTAAATGAAAAACAAACCCCAAACTTAAATGGTGAATACAAAGCTTCAAAGCCTAGTGGTGATCTTTGCAATCCTAACACTATGAAACAAGTAGCCAAAATACAAGCACCCAATTTTATCAATGAAACCTGTTTAAAAGGACAACTAGGCTAGAGCCTGGCTGAGACTTCAAAGCTACATATTTAATCAGGTCACAAAATGAAGCGAGAACCATACATCCACTGTCAGCTCAAGAAAAGTAAAACTCAGAGTTCAAGTTCTGTTGGAGTATTGCTATTTCTAAGGTTTTCTTTAGAGATATTACAAACAGATGATTTCCAGGTAGCCATATTGCATCAAATGACTGATTTTACAGTGGGTGGGATTTCTTATGAGGATGACTTGCTTCAACATTAATGCCTTAACATTAAAAATAAAAATGTTGTGTCTCAATGCTGAAAGTGAAACGCTCTTCAGGATTAAGTCTGTTTTATATAAACGTTAGCAAAATCCCACTTGTGGGGAGCACGTATGTTTTTATGAACTAAGAGCACACTATTCTGTTGCTTTCTTGCTTTAAGGGGGATAAACCATGAATGCATGAACTGGATCCTCAGAAACTAAATAGTGCTGGTTGATATGGTAATGTACAACACGTTGTGTCCAAAGGAACATTTTTTTTTTCCTCCAGTTGTTACATGGTCAACACTGAAGCACATCTCCTGGTATTGGCTGTTAGGAAAAAAATTAACAGGTCTTGATCTTCAACCTTCTCTGAAACTGTTAAACACCACAAAAAGAACCAGTTTCTACTTTTGTTAAATCCATATCCACCATGAGGGGGACTTTTGAAACTGTTTGATGCTGTGCTATGCAATGCTTAAAAATAACTTTCTCCTACCCAGCAAAATAAACCTGGGAATTTGGGAAGAAGGGTAATAAGTGAATAAATCCTAACTCTGTTCTCTGGTACACCTGCAAACAAATCCACTTGCCAACTGATACTTTAAAATTTTGTTCTCATCAAAATGTAAAATCGATATTTAAAAAAATTATTACTTTTGTAAATCTTTTAAGCTCTTCAACTGTGATGTCACACACAAAGATGTGACAGGAAACTGCTGTAATACACTCTCCCTTACCAGCCTGAAACCCATTTACTGGGTCTCATCTTACAGAGGGACATGAACCAGATACAGCCTCCTGTATGAAATCTTATGACTTTTCACCTGCTTCTCCCAGCAAAACCATACACTGCTGTAACTGGAGAACATTTCACAAGCTGCATGTACTTAACAGGAGCCTTATAAAATGTTCTTTTATGGATGCCAGCAGAGAGCATGGACCTGTTTCATGAAGTTCTTCTAAGCACAAGAGCTGGTTTTACCCTTGCAAACATTTCCCAGGGCTTCGCCCAGAAAACTCACACAGACAAGGCAGCAAACTAACATAATTTGTTTCCGCTCTAAAGTTACACTCACTCATGTTATCGTTTGCTCAGAGGTGTGCAAAAAAACCCCTACATCAAAGAACTTGACCTAGCCCCTCCTCAGATGAAATTTATATTGCATTGTTAATGATTTTAGTCGACTTGACTTTGTGCAAAATATCTTCAAGAAGGTTCTGGCTCAACCTCAGAATACAAAAGGAGAATAAATAGGATCTCTTGAAAACAGGAAATGAATGGTGTATGCTGAAAAGAAAATGATGGGCTTAATGCAATTTATCTGCAAATAAAATAACTAGAAAAGTAGTGTCTGAAATTTTAACATGTAAGATGGCACCAATAAAGATTTCCATTTGCACAATAATGTTCCCAAGGTCTAGATCAAAACAATATTATTTTACACATGGTAACTGCAGAGACTAGGAGCCTGAGATACGTTATTAAAAGGCAGTCCCTTGTAAACTTTCCTCAAGAGGAACAGTAGCAGTTGAGTATGCAAGAGTTACTCATATCATATTCATCAAGACAGCAATACTTTATAAAAGACATACAGCTTATTTCCAGGTTGTTAAGAATTTTATGTGATACTGATTTTCTGAAACACATATCCACCAGTCCAAGATTGAAGCCACATCCTTCTCCACTGCTCTGAAGCTACTAGGTCTTTTGTTCTGCTGCTGTTGCTGTCTGTGAGGGAGCTTCTGGTTTCACAATCTGGTATGTAATGAGATATTCTGGGTATGCCTGAAAGTAAAATAAGAAAAAAAAAAACTGGTTTATGCAAGGGTAACTCAGCAAGTTCCAGTTTTTGTGTTTCACTAAACAGTGACCAGGAAGGACAGCAAAAGAATCAGCTCTATGTTCACAGCATGCAAGGAAAAGTGGATTTCAAATCTAGCCAGCACTATGTGGATCTGCTGGATGTATGTAACACCTTGGGTAATACACAAATAGAAAGCAAGATGTTTCTTCCACTCAGTCACTGCCAGAAATTGTGTGCCACAGGAATTCAGAGTTACTCTCCTTGTTAGCTAATCCTACAAATTGGTCAGTGCCTGCTAAGTTACTCAAAAATCTCGGATGACTGATAAAGTCTGTCCTCAAAAGGGTCAACAACTTGCGATGTAACCTGCAAATGCCTTTACTGGCAGTAAAATACTTGGCCCACCCAAAGCACATGAATCAGTCAGTCATCTGTCCATCTGTCCAGTGTTTCCTGGAGACAGCTGGTAGCCAGTTCACGCCCCAAACAAAGCTAAAGTTGATGGAGGGCAGGGCCCCAATCAGAAGAACCTCGACAGATGAGAGGAGACTGGGCCTACAGAAGCCTCATGTAACCCAGCAAAGGCAAAGGCACCTGAGATGAATTCCTTGTAACACTTCAGGATGAGAAGCCACTCAGCTGAAAATGTGATGGGGTCCTTGGGTGACAGTAAGCTAAAGCAGAACCAGTAGTGTGTCCTGGCAGCAATAAAGGCTATGAGCATCCTGTGGTAAATCACCAGGTGTAGCAGTGACTGCTGCTTATTCAGTACTCAGTTGAGCACATCTAGAAAACCACACAACTTTTAGGTTCTCCAGTACAAGAAAGATGTCAAGCTGGAGCCAAGATCAGCAAAGGACCAGTAAGACAGTCAGGGGGAGAGAGCATAGGATAAAGAAGAAGATGCTGAGAGAGATGGGCTTATTTGGTTCAGAAAAGAGAAGGCTTTGTGTGGACCATCATTGTCACTCTATCACAGAAGGTGACCCAACTGGTCAGGCACCATCTGTGCTTACTGAAGCTGTGCTGGCTGTCTTGAATCACCTCCTGGTCTTGCATGTGCCTTCCATTAGGATCTGTTCCATGATCTTCCCAGGCACAGAGATGAGGCTCACCTATCTGTAGTTCTCTTGTGTCTACTTTTCTCCCCTTTTAAAAAATACGAGTGACGCCTCCCTTTTTCCATTCACTTGCCTGACTGCCATGACATTTCAAATATCAAAGAACCACAGAATATTCTGAGTTGGAAGGAACCTGCAAGGATACCATTAAGTCCAACTCTAAAGTGAATGGCCCATACAGGGATCAAATCCACAATCTTATTATTAGCAGCATGCTCCAACCAACTGAGATAATCTCAGGGTATGATGGAGAGTGGCTTGGAAACACCATCAGCCAGCTCGCTCAGGACCTGGGATGTTTGTCATCAGGCCTCATAGATTTGTGGTTATTCAGGTGATCTGGGAGCCACCCACAGTAGTAAGCAAAACACTTTTCTAGCATCAAAATCTAGCTGAGTTATTCAGATTAAAAATCAACTTTTGAAGACTCCTGTGCTACTCCAGCTGCTGTTTAAGAGTAGTCTCTGTCACTGCTGGGAATCTACAGATAAAAAGGCCAGAAATCTCAACATGTACTAGAGCTCCAGAAATGCATGTGACCTTGATACTGCAGTAATGCCAGTAAAACGCAATGGGAGAAAGACAGCTTACTGAGAGAAGCTACAAATCTTAATAGACTCCATCAGTGCTGCACAGGTGAAATTAGGCAACTCTGCATGGTATGAATCAGAGCAGATCAGTGGATAGGAGTAGCATTTGCTGTCTAGATACAGTGCACTGTTTATTTCCCCACTTAAATGAAAAAAACCCCAACAAACTAATCAGCAGAGATATCACAGCACACTTGGTCTGGAAACCAGCCACACCTCATCTCCAGCTCCCAGCTCTGTTCTTCTCTAAAGCCAGTCCTTGCTCAGCCACCTACCTGTTCTCCTCTGTAGATAACATATTCGGCGTAAGCAAGTCCATTCACGCTTGGCCTGCCGATAACAGAATGGTGCCCGGGAGGGGCATGAGCCATTTTCATTGTGCTGAACTGAAGAAAGGATTTTCCAAGGGTCACTCTACAGAACAGCATTTGTCTAAAACGAAGAAAGAGAGTATCACTTTAAATATCTTACTAGGAGTTGTATGCTTCCAGAATCATTTCAGTCTTCTATTTCATTGCAATTAATTTCTCAAGGCTTTTTAGAGAAACACTTTTAGAAACCAGTTCTAAGATGGTATAAAACCTGTCACAAAAAATCTTTCATGACACACAGAAGAGAAAACACACAGTTTGTTTAGCCCTCACATGGCAGCCCATTCTACTTCGTTTTATATAAAGCTGTTAAAAGAAGCTGAAACTCTCTGTGTTCGTACCAGCAGGGAATGGATAGGTGTCTAAGTGTGAGAAACACATTGATCTACTCCAGGACAGAACGAAGCTGTGATTAAGTCCTGTTCCAAAATTATCTACCTCCAAAATTATCTGATCCACAGTACAACACTGTACTGCTGACCATCACTTTGCACTCCAGTTTTGTCCTGAGAGTGCCTGGAGTTTAATTGCTATTTTCCCCTGACTCTTCATTTTCAAACTTGCTGTTTCAAGCCTCTTTCCTGACCCACAGCTCACTTTGATTTATACTCACTGCATGCTCAGATGTAATTTTTGACCTTCCTGTGGGACTTGCTGCATTTATGTTCATTTTTGTTCAGCCTTGACAAATGGAAAACCGCATTTTTCCTGCCATGACCAAGCTCAAGTGGCCATTCTTTGCCTGCAGGTCACCCTGTGCCAGGATCATAAAAACCAGGACAGCCAGAATTCTGTGTGGGGAACTCTGCTGGACTCCTACCTGTGGCAGATGTAACAGGACCTGTCTTTGTGTGTGGGACAGCCGGTTCCTCCCCCTATTCCGTACACATATTGGTTGCTTTTCGAGGAGTTCTCAGCGAAGTAAATTCCAGCTCCAAACATTCCTCCAATGTACGCATGCCTTTCATCAAATCCTTTGTGAATGATAGCATTAATAAAAGGAGACCCTAGAACAGTGACACAAAAAGACACATCCCTGTGAAGCTGTATAGTAATACAAGACTCAATGTCAAGAGGAGTTTATCTGCCTCAAATAGACCATTAAATACCAGAAAGTGTGCTCAGTCAGCTGGAAGGGGGCGATACCCAGCAGGATGCAGTGATGTGTAGGATTTATCATTATACACCAAAATCCCACGTGTGACTCATTTCTTACTCATTTCACAGATCTCATTAAATGGCTTTCCCCCCACTCACATTTCAGAGCAATTTATCTTGTCAATGCACACCCTCTCCAGGAGTCAGCACTGGTTAAGGTGGGGCAAGGTGTCAGGACAATCATACCTAAAACCAATTTCCTATACAGAATCATAGAAGAATCTAGGGCAGAAGGACCTTCAGGCAATTGTCATTTGGAGGCATTTCTAGAGAAATCTTGCTGAAACTCATGGTTGGTTTTGATTCCTTTCCCTAATGCTTGCCTGAAGCACCAGGGTAAAACACTTTTATGGTGTGCTGCTCCCCTCATTTAGAAGACACCATGTCTTTCTCACAGCAATGTAACATCATCACAGCAGCTTTAGTGGAAATGACTAAGATACAGCTTAGCAAAAAAACCTTCCTCTTTCTTAAAAAACTGAAACATACTGAAAGTATTTCTTATCTAGTATAGCTTTTTGGATTGCAGTAACCACACAGAGTAACTCTACCACCCCCATATCCCCAGCATTTCTAGTGTAGAAACACAATCACTTGTATAGGATGGTGTCACAGTCACAATAACATTGCCTGTGGGTGCTTGCAAGGTTTGGGGTTTTTTTGTTAAATACCAATAGGTACAAAAAGACACGACTTCCTTACCATGAAACAACATGCGCTCATTGTGATGATTATGATTCTCCTCTGAGACCTCCTTCTGTCTGTGGCAGAATCTCTCCCGTAACTTCTTGTTCACTACCTTTTGAATCTGCAGTAGAACAACAGACCCAACCGTGCTGTGACTATAACATTTCAATCTCTCACACCTATTTGAATTGCCATTGAAATGAAATATACTTTCACGGAGTTTGCATTAATTTGACATGGAAACTGACAGCAAGACACGTGGACGCTATGAAGAAACCCCATGGCTGTTCCACATGCAAGGCTGAAGTCTCTCAAACAACTCTGTAGCACACACCCATAAATGGTTAAAACTACTGTGAAACTGCAGCCTAAGTTCTCAGGTTTAAGGACAACTTTCAAGCTTCTTCTTACAGAGCCTGCAATACCACAAAGAACTACAAACTGTCTGAAACTCCTTCCCTCTCTACTTTGATTGTTGACTGATCTCGTCTAGCTCTTTGAAACTTGCTGTCTAGTTTAGGTTTATCTTTTATGAAAAGAACCAACTTTTGGTTCTTTTCCTATAAAATAACAAGGTGTGCTGTTTAATCTAGCTATATAATTTCAGCCACATGCTCTAATACCACTGTGGTTTCTGTAAAGGACTTCACCATTGGTTGGGAGTAGGATGGAAGCAGAGTTTACTCCAGGATGCATGATCTTTTGGATCAAGTTGCAAAGGCTCTGCACAGGCTTACTTCTCAAAGAGACAGGCAGCATAGGTTTGCTGGAGCTCAGAAACCAAGTTCTGTTCTGATTCCCTCTATTTCCTTCTCCCCAGAAAAAGAAAGCAGAAAGTGTACTTTCCCTCAGAAAGACAACACTATTTTCTGGAATACCATGGCTTGGAAAATGCATTTTTCAAGTTGGCAAGGGCAAAGGAGGTGGCATCAAGCTGGAAACTTGCATACGGAGGCAAACTTCTTAGTAGAGGTCATGATCATCCTTTCACACACACACCCCTTTAAATCTCCTTTAAAACAGCCAGAAAAGATACACTGAGAGAAAAAAAAATCTGTGTTGCAAGGGTCAAACACAGAAGTTATAGGCCTCTGAAATTCAATCAGGTTCTTCACCGCCTCTGTCTTCAACATCGGTTCTTCAGACTCCTTTAGGAGCCCAAGTGGACACTTCTCCCTCATTCCCTGTGCAGAGCACACATTCATTTTAGCACTTGCATTAACTCTGTTCCTGATATCATTTCAACAAAGAACTTTAAATATAAAAGGCCAAACCATTAAACCGATTCTGCCTGCTGGTGTAAACACTAACATACTTTACCAAATATAACGGAGAGGTTATGAAACATACCCTGATGACATTGTATCTGTTGAAGATCCCACCAGCATTTCCACCATCCCGATGCTCCCGGATTGTACTTTGCATCTACGTAAAAAACCAAAAGTGTATGTTCAGCACATAAACCTTTCAGTAAGGCAAAGTATCCATGCAATGTCTCAGTATATCACTGGCAACAACAGACAATCTTGATGGAAAATGAATTAAAAGGTGTAAAAAAAAATAAATCTCGATTTTAAATTGAGGTATACCCTAATTTCACAAGCATCCAACACATTATGCGGTTCCACAACAGGGATGCTGGATGATGCAATTATCCAATCTTGTACCAAAAATCCACATAAGGAGGATAATGGTATTTGCTATCAAAATGATATCCAACTAGAAAACCTTCTTTAAATTAGAAAAAACAATCTTTGAAAATTAATATACAAAAAGATTAGTTTGCATTTCCTAGTATTAGGGAAATACCTGCACTGTAAATTCTCCTATGTCATTAGCAGAGCATTTCTGATTCCCTCAGAAATAGTTTCATTCTGTCTTTTAGAGAAGTATTTACAGCAACAATACTTTGTAACAGTTCAAAAAAATATTCCAATTTACTATGGCAGACAAGTGACCCTTTCTTTCAGAAACGCTTATAAAAAAGATCTGCACAAACTCCAATTTATGAAGCTACTAATAAAAAATATCCCCATCTAAGCTGGCAGCAATCCTGATTATCTAGACTTTTTTAAAAACTCCAAACACTTCTGTGCTATGGTGTAGGAACATGACACAAATAGCAAATGCACAGTAAAATGGAGTTTCTACCAAACACGACTCTTCAGGAAGTCTCTTTTCTGTTACGATTTTTGCTTTCAAAATGGTATGTGCCTGTAGTTTACTTAAATAAAAGAGCATGTGTGTGTGTGGGAGGCAAAATTACAGTCAATTCTCAATTATCCAAGAGCTGTTTATCTGGGTTACAGATTAACTAAGCCACTGAGACAAGAGAAAAGCTGGTTCACAGAAAATGCCCAGAGAATTGCAAGGCCTTGATGCCTTGGTTTCACACACAGCTTTTAATTTTCACAGGTCCACCTATCTACAGAAAGCTGTGCAAACCCTCCCTATGAGACAATATCAAGACAAGATCCAAAACAACAAAAAAATAAAACTGGGATAACACGAAGTGAACAGAGACCACTTATTAAAAAAATTGGCAGGACATAGCAAAATTATTTCTATCATTGTTCTATATGAAAGGACAAATTAAGAACCCTAAACTTCATGTTGGAGCTATGCAATTCATACACCAAAGCCTATTTTAGCACTTTCAACATGTATTGCACACTTTAGCTCTGACAGGTTATCAGTGGAAAGAAAAATATATGGTCCCTGAAGCATTAAGAAAGGGACTTGGATTACCTCCTCTTCTACAGACTGATATTCCTTATCGTCAGGAGCAAGGTCAAGGAGAATGGTCCCCTGACTCACACAGTGGAAAGTCAAATAAGGATTGGTACCTGCAAAGAGAAGAAATGAAAAGGAGAAAAAATCAACAGGAAAAACCAATACCAGCTCAATTTGTATCCATCATCACCACTGCTCCTCTTAAATAACCCCAGTACAGCAGGAAGTGCAAAATAAACACAAGGCATAAGCACAACTTCAAAAAGATAAAAGTGCTTTCATTAGCAGCAGAGGCTTTAAAAGAGAGAAGAAAAATGCACGTGGGACATTAATTGCCCTTTATTGCTTCCTCTTTCCATAGAAACATCTCAGAAGCGTGGGGCAGCTAAAACCCTATCAAGCCTATCCTTCAGGTTATAACTGGCCTGCGGGTAGGTACGTAGGGCAAATGAATCCAAAAGCTCCTCTCTGGGTGAAACATGGTCCTAAGAAATGGGCACAGCTTCCAAAGCTGCCTCAGGGGTATCCATTCTCTGAAAAGGCAAGTGATCACTTGGTCTCGTATCTCCGGAATATATTCTTTAGCTATCACAACCAACTCAGCCACCATGTCTGCACCAAATACACTTTCCTGACATTCAGATTCTTTCAAGTCCTGCTGACAATGCCTATATTTAGAGAAAGTGACTTATGGGAGCCTGTTGTGTGCTACACTTAGACTAGCCAGTAAAAGTGTCATATTTACCTTGCTGACCTCCTAGAAGTCTCTCCACACCCTTTATTAATTTGTGGCGGTGTCCATACGCATTGATCCCAATTTCTTTAAGCTCCTCATGCCCCATGTCAGCCAACACATCCAGCGTTATCTGGAAAGGTGAAAGATCACAAAAATCACTTGCCATACCTGGCCTGACTTTCAAGGCTGGAGACCTATCACTTCAGAAAATGGAAAGTCCTCACAGTGCAACCAAGAACATAAAGGTAGATTATGTTTTGCTTCACTTCTACTTGCTGCCACCTTCTGGCAAACCTCGCCCTATCACAGGACCATCCCCAGCTGCTACAGACTGAAGTTGTGCAAAACTTTTACTTCTCTCACACCAATTAACAAGAGCTGGTTCTCACAAACATTTTTACTTAGGTAGAAGGGGGATGTTGTGAAATGCTGGCACAAATATGGCAGTGCTTCTGAAGCATTCAACAGCATTGTTTCACAGCATTGTAGAATTCACTATTTTCACTACACAAGCAGAAATTAATATTCTACAAGCTAACTAATAACGAGCCAAAGTGAAAAAGTGCACAAGAAGGTAGTGCTTGGAAAAAACTGCTTAAAAGAATAAGCTTAAAGAAGATGAGCTTGGTTTTTCTACAAAGAAACTTACAGGAAGAGCTAGATGATTTTTAAATGATGAATATATTGAATCCGATTTGCATTGTTAAATCTTATTAGCAGGGGAGGATTGTAACAGGTTAGGAGTTAAGGAAGCAAAAGCAGAACAAGACCAGCTAGGCAACAGGAAGGTGTGAAAAATAATAAGAAAACCTGAGAAGCATATAGGCTGGTTTGAGGCTGGTTTCCTTCTCAACAGCAACAATTCCAAATTAAAGAGAAGAGCTTTTGCTTCATGTACCAGAAGGGAAGAAGTTCTATGGTATTTTATCTTTGAAGAGATACCTCCTAGAACATTTTATAGAAACAGCTGGAACTGCAAACAACACATTACATTTCAAACCTTTGTTTCCTGATTCCTCAATAAAAGACTAGCAGCAGAGGCCAGAGGAAAAAATAACCTGAAACCCAGTCTCTTGCAGCTGTACCTTTCACTTCCACATGTACATCCATCTCAGTTATGTAAACAGATCTATTTAACTGCATAATGTTATATTTAAGGAATGGTACATAAAAGGAATCTACAAATACAAGTACTTCTGCTGTAAAACGTAATGTAAGCTTGAGAAACTTACATTAGTTGTGCTCTTTTCATATATTGTGTATTATTGATAAATCTGCAGGTTTTGTTCCCCTGCTTCTCAAGGACATTTGAAAGCTAGCCCAGGAAAACCCAGTTAATGCTGTGGTCCTAACCTAATAGGAAATGTAGCTTCTGCATTCTGTAGCGTGACTACTCCCATGCTAGGTTTTTATTTCAGTACACAGTCAAACTGGAGGGTTTCCTAGATCTAACTGAAGTGTCACATGTAGCACTACAGGTGAGAGGCTTGTTTGGCTGTCAAGACTGCTGAAGGACAAATGCAGGTGACATTTGAACCTAACTTCGTTATAGTCATCATGTTCAAAGTTCACAAGGTCCAAAATAACTCTCAGAATACAAGCTAAATTGGCAGTCACAGTGTATGTGTAAGTTAAAGCTACTTGACACTTGAATCCAACAAGAAAAGATATTTTCATAGGTTTTGCAACATCACCATATTGTATCTGGCAATTCTTTGGCAGAAAACTGAAAGAAAGCTTGAACACACTTGTTTTTCTGTAGATGTGACATCTGGGTTTTTTCCTTCCCTTTTTCAATTAGAAAATAAAAATGTCACTCAAATTTATTACGTTAGTTTATCTCCTAAACACAGAAATAGAGATGAGGCTTGCCACTTACCTGTTCTGTCTCAAAGATGTCCCGAAGGTGTTCAAGACCCAGGCTTTTTAGGAACTGGGTAATGTTCATGTCAAGACCAGAAACTGTAAGAGAAGAAACAAGTCTTTATATCCTATACGTTTGAAGTAACAAAAAACAAACCAACCACCTTAAAAAAAAATCTGATTCTCTCAAAATTCCAAACTCTGATTATTTTTACAATTAAATTGTCTATGTCTGTAATAAACAATCTACTTCAACGGAGTCAAAGCTCTGTGCAAAGCTCATTACCGTTCCCTCTTCAGAATCAATTATTAAAAGCACAAATACAGGCCCATACTGCAAAGAGAAGGAAAAGAAAGGTGAGCATATTTTTGCTATGTGGTCTAAAGCATGGACTCCAGATATTAATCAAAGGGTTTAAAAAGTCTTGGCAAAATCCTCCAGCCATCACAATCATAACTCCTTCATCAAAATAATTCTCATTGGATTTTCCTTACAAAGTCAATGAACATCTGGGCACCTAATCAGATCTGCATTTGTAGTCAGACCTAATGACTGATAGCAAACACAAATGAACAGTTAAGAAGCATCAGACATTTTAAAACACAGGTAACAATTTAAACTGTACAGTATTTTCTGTCTAGTCAGAAATGCTTTTCAGATAAACCAAGACCTATTTTGATACTAAACTACTGTACTCCTGGCAATGTAAACTTGTCCAGCAGCAAATGCACCTTCTCCTTCCTTCCTGTCAGTTCCTGCTGCTCCATCGCCAGCATTTGATGCCCCTCCTACAGCCAGGTCTGCCAGTGGCCCCGTGAGGTTATCTATGCTGCTGGCAGCAGAGAGGCAGGACGGTGTAGATGCTGGCGAGATCACAGAGGCACTAACAACAGTAGCTTGAGGCTTGAAGCACGTAGGCAAAGCTTCTGGAGGCATCGCATCTATCAGCAAAGCTCGGATATCATCAGCCTGAAAAACAGAAAGAACACCCAGCATGAGGTCGTACTACCACAAGTCACTGATCTCTGGAAATAATTTTTAATTGTGTTATTTGATTGTTCTCTTCTCCATTAGAACGAAAGCTGCCAGCTTCTGTTCCAGGGGAATTCACAGCTGCAAGAGCATTTTGATTCACCACTCAAGACATAGGTGAATCAGGTTCTCCTCATTTCTAAAGGTATGTAAGAAGCTACATTTGATTTTTTTCTAGCACAATGACTTTATATGTGCTAAAGCCAAGCAGAACAACGCAGTGACTTTATTTGAAATCCTTCTGAACCTACGACAGGAAATGCCACTACTTAATTTCTCTGTCAGGCTCAACTTCAGGTGCACTGGAACAAGGTTCCAGTGGAAAGACTACCACTGCCTTTACCATAATCACATCTCTTGGATTAGAATAGGAAAAAAAACAACAGGAGCTCAGGAGAAGTATGATCTTAGCTAACAGCTGGATTTAGCCTTCATTGACTAAATTAAGCAACACCCTCATCTTCAAGAATTTTCTCCTTAGAAGTTCTTGTAGAAGATGATTAAGACATCCTTATTTTCCCCCAAGAAATCAAATAATTTTCATATCCTTCATCACAAAGCAAGTCTTCTACAGCTCAGATTACTCTGGAGGATATTTCTTTAACTCTCTATAAATAGATCAATAACCCTAAAAGAGACTTGCACTGAGATCAGACACAGCATCCAATTTGGTTGTATTGGCTATTCCATCAAGATTGTTTAAGCTGAGGCATACATGTTCATATAACCTTATTAGGCTTTTAAACCACTTACAAGAAAGTTTACAGATGCCAGTTTGGGAGAAAGTTTGATAGCCACCTACAGATTTTGGAGGCAGAATGAATTCTTTGGAATGTTGTTTTGGAGTTAATTTTAAAAAAAAAGGAACTGAGGTAATATGGAGGCACTGAGCATAATAATCCACTAAATGTCCCCACTCCTCTAAAGACTCATCTAGTGTTCCTCCTAAGTTCAAAGACATAATCACCAACAGTACACAGACTGACCATCATCAGTGATATTTCAGAGAGTTTTATTTCTGGGAATGAGGAGATTGATCGCACGAGTGAATCCTTAAGGAGAAGCAAACCTTAAATCATAAGCCATGCTAAGATTTCAGCCAAAGGAAAATGCCTGGTCCCATGGACAAAAAGCCACAAAGAGGTACTCAGGAGATGCCCTTCTCTCTCCACCTCAGCACAAAGGAAGCTGAGGACTGCTGATGCCATGGAGCCACAGAAATGAATTTAATATGCAGAGTACATTCTCCAGAGCAATCTATGGCTGGCTAACATGAACTTACTGTTGCCAGGTCTAGTGGTGTCTGACCCTCTTGGTTCTTCATGGTTGGATCTGCTCCATGAGCTAACAGCAGAGCACAGAGCTGTGTCCTCCCTTTTTGTGCAGCTTCATGCAAAGGTGTGAACGCCCATTTGTCTGTTGCATTTACACATGTATTATATTTGATCAACAGTGCTGCTATATCCACATGCTGGAAAACACAAGAACATCTGAATCAACACTGGTAAAACATACATTCCTTTTTCATGCTGGAGGTAATGGTGTCTAGAGACTCTTGTGGTTTCTCTTTCCTGTAACTCATTCTGCCTCCTGTGTCACAGGAGCAGCACACTTCTCCAGATACCAATTTACACTGCAGCTCCACAGTCATCTGTGTCTGTGCACTAACAGATCATTCACCAGCACATGAAGAATTGGGATCAGGCACAAAAGCAGATTTCTGTCGAATCAGAGCATGAAGTTTGTGCCAGCTGCAGGAGCAGACATGATACTTAACCCTGCATAAAAAAATTATTTGTGGACATATTTGAGCTGGTAAATTTACTGGGCTGCAACTTTTGTGACACAATACTAGAAGCTCTGAAGATCAATGTGTTGTGCTACTGAGCCACCCCTGTGTGTACACAGAAGTCTTTGTTATACTTTCTTTCTTGCAAGACTTTGAACTCATCTGTGTGGCAGCACAGATCTGTTCCATCTTCAATCATATTTTATGAGAGCTGTAATTGATAAACTGCATTATAAGTGTCACAAGAAACAGCTGTTTTACATGGGTTATAAAAGTAATGAACTTATAAACACATGCTTCCGTCAACATACTGCCCTTGAAGTGTCCCAAGTAAAAATAAGAGAAATCTGACAAATGAAATTTTGCCTGCCTCTAACCAGTAAATCTTTCTTGTGCAAGACAGCAAAGAAAAAAAAGGGTAGTCAAAATGAGTGAGTAGGAGCATGAAACACTGAAATTGTAAGCAGAAGCACAAAGAATTGCCAATGAATTTCCTTTTTCCCCTCAATGGCAATTAAGTGACTCTTTGCAGCTCTCATAAAACAGCTTGGTCTCTGAACAAGTGTGGTTTGAAAATACTGCCAACTTTATTTTTCATCTCTGCCAAACTTTTAATGTAATTGCTATTCCTGTGATTTTTCTGCCACAGAAAGCCTTCCTGAGGGACACACAGCATGAAGTGCTGGGTGGGAGAACTGAAGAAACTTTGTGAGGAAAAGGCAGAGCCTGTGAAACCTGCCAGCTATGAACTTGTGAAATCAGTACTCATCCCCTCTCTACCTCCCATGACAGAGATCTGAACAGGCTGATGACAGCTCAGAGAGAAGTGTGGGATGCCAGCAAACGTATGCCGTAACTCTTAACTAAATAAGCTGATGGAAAAGCACCAAACACTGCCTTTTTAATGTTTCCTAGAGGAAGCAAGGCAACCAGGTTAGATCTGCATTATGGTTTTTATAAATTATCATCAGCTAAAACCAATCTCTGACATTTCTCTATGCCAATAAGAAATGTTTTGGGTTTGTGTAAAATGTGTGTTTTATGCCGAAGAAAAGAACACAGTATTTCCAACAGAACTTAGCTCTAGATATTAGCAATATCCTGGGAATTAATGCTTATGGCAGATGCTAATAAACAATATTACCTGGTATTAGGACCCTGTAACATAAAAGAATTCTGTGCTGCATTTCTAATCTTTCAGGACTTGGGGCTGTTTGCTCTTTGGGACACTGGGATCCCAGAGTGATGTAAAGAACCAATACAAATGGTGTAGATTGAGTTCCATTGATGCTCTTTTTAAAAACAAGGTGAACACTGCACTTCTTATTTCATTTGCTCTCAAACAAAAGCAATCATGGTTCTCTTATAGTCACCTCTCCCAGATTTTGCTGTACATGTGCCAGGGCCAGGTAAGTAACAGACAAAGCATATCATGAGACCATCAAACCCATTACTTCCTGAGCTTCAGATCTTCTCTCTGACTGTAAGCACAGTGCTAGGAGCTTCTCAAGCACTGTCTCTGTACAATTATTTACAAGAGACTTCTTTCTCACCCAATCCACAGCCAACAACTGCTTATAAACAATCTAGTAGACATCTGTGCAACTGGGACACAGATGCTTACTCCTATATGGAGGAAGGAGAGCCTGTCTCATCCAAAATGGTTTGAATCTGTCACTGCATCCTCCCTGCAGCAGATGGCTTGTCCTGGAGGACAACCACATTACAGACACAGTAGTCCTTCAACTCTGGCAATAGATTCCCACCAAACACCAGCTGTAGCACACCTCCACTTCCCTGTCATCATCTGCACACAATCCCCTGGTATTTTTCTCTTCCTTCCATCTAAGTCTTTCAGAGACAACTTGAGGTCTTTTCTGTTTCAAATATTACCCCAAACTGTTCAATCCTCTGCATCTGCTTGCCTGCATAAAAGCTACATTGCAGTGATCTTTCCAAATTGCAGCATTTAACTGCTACAGTGCACCTGAATCTGTGTCCTATTTAATGTGTAGGACTGCAAATGGGACTCACAACAGCAACTTAGCTCAACAAACACTTCATCAAAACCTGAACTGTGTTCACAGCAAAACAGTTGCAAAATAACTGGCTTTGGATATGACTTCAAGGAGTCCCATGCTGTTCTACTCATGGCAAGACTACCTGCACCTACCCCATAGGATGCTGCATTGTGTAGGGGAATTAATCCTCCTTTGTCCTGGGCATTAACATCAGCACCATGTTCAAGAAGGTATTCAGCTACTTCCAAATTGTTGTAACCAGCTGTAGAAAAAGCACAGGAAAAGAAATTAGGTATCAGGAGAGCTAAACTAAAGAAAAAATATTAGACAGAAAAGCTAAGGCAATTTTTCCACTGCAGAAGTTCCTCTTCCCTAGTAATTGTATTACCTCCTGAAATACAGGTGCTATAGTTAACTCTTTGTACAGGACAATTCTCTGTGAAACTCTTCCTATACCAATCCTGATTTTGGCAAATTACATCTGTGGACCTAGCATAAATATACAAGCCTTGAAAACATGGCATGTTACCCACCTGCAAGATGCAGTGGTGTTGAATTTCTTCCCTGGGTGTCTCTGCAATTGATATTTTCTTGAGTACAGAGCTTCTGCACTCGTGCCAGGCACCCCTTCTTGGCAGCATCTAGCAAGGCAGCATCTCCTCGCAGTAAGTCCTGGATATCTGTGTCTCCTTCTTTCACCAAATCTAGAGGAGTGTTCCCATCTCGATTCTTTTTTGTTGGATCAGCCCCATGCTGCAAAGAGCAAATGAAATTCTACTGTCACAATCATGTGCAGAGCAGTGCGCATAAGTGTGTCACTGTTTTGCAGAATAAGATGGGATTTTGCAGACCTACCATAATGAAGTAATAATTGTATAGCTTAGTAGGAACATGCAAATAAATTCAGAAGGCTGAGGCCTAAAAGCACTAGTCTGAAACACAACTGTGTGAACCTCAATTCCACAGGCAAGAATGGCAGCCCTCTGCAAGAGCTGTCCCTGCTCTACTTGCAACTGAAGTATGTTCAGGAGCATTTCCTGCATATAGCTATTTCTTACTGTCACAGCAGCGAGAAAGGAAAGCCTGCTGCAAGTGTCTTGCTGCCAGTCCTCCTCCTGAAAACTGGCAGTAATTAAATGGCTGGCAGAGGTATTTCCTGAGCACAACTTCCTGAGCTAGCAAAGCCAGGCTCTGAGTTTTACTAAATGTCACCCTGGTATTGAAAGGCACTTGTTTCAGAAGGGAACTAGCAAAATACTCTTCTCTACACTTTCCAATAGATAACAGCACCTTCTCAAGCAATTTACAGGTCTTTGGGAGAAGTGAAAAAAATTTTGGTGGACAAGGGAAGTTGGATGACTGCTGGAGTGTATCTGGGCTGGTAAAACACGTAGATCAGGCAGTGATAAGAACACAGTGCTGGAGCACGGGGATGAGAAGGGGAACATACAACTACATAGAGCATATGGTGTGAGTCATGTCCACATTCAGTTTTGTGGGAAGACAGCTCCTTCCCTATTCACTCTCAGCAGCAGTGGAAAAAAACAAAGATAGATAAAGCAGAGGCAGCTGCTGGTGCTATAGTTCTCTGGCTGACCTCTTCAGAATAGTCAAACACAGTGGTCCAATCCCTGCCAGCAAGTCTATACCCTGCCATTTCCCACTGGACTGGGAATGGGAGAACAGAGGGAATTAACTGCTTTGTATTTGGAAGCAGTACAACTGTGCTCATGGTGTAAAGGATAAAGAGCAAGGGATGGAAAGGGACAGAGTATTGATTACACGGAACCATGTATGTGGTTCTTCTAGGAAGAGAGCACTCTTCGTGCAAAGATTTTTAGACTGCAATGACTTCTCTAAGATATTACCTGAAATCCTTTAATTTAAAACTCACCAAATTTGGAACTATTCAAATATGCCCCAAAATAAGTATCTGAATGAAGAGGCAGTGTCTTCTGAGACCCCTTCAAAGGAACAGAAACAAATGAAGGTGGTAATTTCCAAGAAAGGTGATTTAAAAAGACACTGTCTCCAAAATGCCTGTTTATTTTTGTTTCCACCTTCAAGCAGACCAAGAGAGAAGGAGCACAAGTCAGGCTCAACATCCACAACTCAGCAGAACTGACAACACTGCCAGCTGGCATAGGAGACACAGCAGGAGAAACCCTGAGTAAATTGCAGTGTGAGCACATATCCACAGACACCCAGAGACTTTACATCTGTGTCCCCATAAGGGCATATTTAGCTCTTATCTTGTGAAAGAGTGATTTAAAAAAAAAAATTGCAGCACTTTTCTATTTCCTGTTGTACATCCATTCAGGATCCTCTGAAGACAAAATATGGGTAAATTCCCTGTGGAAATTAGAAAAGGCTAGAGATCTCCAGTGTCTATAATGCAACACTGTGCTTGAGAGATTGCAAGTGTTCCTATAGCTTGAGCTAACATCTCTATTAGGGTGTTACTTCCAGGCCACCACCATGCCTACTCCACAGACATCTCTTAATATCTCCTGATTTCTGCTGTAGATGTGCTTCAAACTATCATTCTTCTCTCTCTAACTGCTTTTTTGCTAATCAAGTGAAATAGTTAATGATGTAGGAGGGAAATAGTGGGACTTTGCAGCAGCAAATGAAAAGTGCCTGGGGAAGATCCTTTTTATTTTAAGACTATCCATATTCGGACTTTCTCCTATTTTAAATGTTGTGCTTCAGAGGGACATAAGTAGGCAAAGCTGAAAGAGGAAATAGGACTGGCAAGAAATTCTACTCTAGCACCCCCTTTCACCCTCCCAGGGCAGGATCTGACCTTATGTTAAGAAGTTTCTCAAACTCATGTTTCTCACTGGAAACTTCTTTGCATTACCTCATGCTTTTTACAGGTTCTTCCTCTAAGTATAATGAATATTTATACCACGGTATATTAACATGCATTTCCTCCAGGAGCTTGATAAATTATACATTAACATAACAGTTTTAGATTTCTCTCATACCAAACAGCATTTAGGACCCACCTTCCGCTATTGCTCTGTAACACAGTCTTACATAAGTATTAACAAAATTTACTTAAATGAAGTAACTATTTCAGAAAGGGATGGATAGGACAAGGTAGGGAGTTCTCCTTTTTACACAAATTCAGCTGTTTTTTCCAGTGTCCGAGTCTTGTCCTACTTGGCTAACAGTATTAATACACGTGCTGGAGATAGTGCTTGTACTGATGATTTTTTTGAAGGCAATGATATTACACAAGAAAGCATATGACAATTGCAAGATGAAAATGAATTCAAAAATACCACAAAGAATTCACTGAATGCAATTAGCTTTGCACTAATTAATTTTCAGGAAAAAATACATATGCATTTAAAGACACATCTGAGATCTTCAGCACATACTTTTAAAAGCAGCTTGCAGATTTCATATTTTCCTTTTGCTGCTGCTTCATGCAGAGGAGTGAATTTCCACAGGTCTGCCACGTTGACAGAAGCACCATGCCTCACTAAGAGTTCAGCCACTTCGTAGTGTCCGTAAGAACAGGCATTGTGCAGGGGTACTAAGCCACTAATCAAAGAGAAAGCATTAATAGCTAGAGAATAAAATCCTATATGCAATCAGTAGATAAAACTCCCACTTTCACCAGACATTATTGTTATCTTTCAGTCTTTCCAGTTTTCTTAGTTTCATTTCCCTATTTAAAAAATCAATTAAAACTTAATTATCCTTCTTCAGCTCTCATCCACAAGACTTTTAAATACTTAGCAAGCCCCAATGTTACAGCTTCCACAAGCAACTTCAATGCTGTTAATAACAGATAAAAACTATATTGCAAGACTCACTGTTGTTCTGAGTTGGCCTATTTGAGTGTAAATTTC